>VUQI01063802.1:10800-30430 GCA_015106735.1 Paratilapia polleni | reverse complement strand
TTTTGTAGGACATTTCTCTTTTTCTGCATCTTTAGCCTTATGGATTATTTATAAATTTAGGCTGCTGTTGATGTATGATTCATGCGTGAGGGTCATTTATCATTATTTTACTTTAATAAAGCGAGCGTGGTTTTGCTTCTTGGGTAAGGTGATCTTATCTTCACAAATAAGGGTGAAAATGCAAATAAGTAAAATGCTCTCTCCTTCTCACACACATAAACAAAAAATAAACACCCTCTCTCCTTGCTGTCCACAACTCTTAGCTGCAGAGAGACGGCAGGCAGCAGCTTCTACTTTTATGTGTTTTCTCATTTATCATTAATAGGAACAATGATAAATAAAAGTTAAATCAAGTGCTTTATAAATGTTCCATCCAACCTTCCTGATCATGAAAGAGGAAAAAATAAGTGAGTTCAGATGAAAGCCATGGTATACGTCACACTGCACGCTGGCATGTACAGATGGCGTCCTACAAACTGCAGCAACAGATTTAAGCTGAAAATGAAGGAGCATCGATTACACAGGTCAACGGTCATTTTCATCAGAGATAAATTTATGTGGGTTTTGTAGTGTTTCTCATGCTGATTTAAAATCTGTGTTTAGTTTTTCTCTAGCACGTCTGTTTTTTGTGATGAAGGTAATTATATTTTGCATGATATTTGGTATAATTAGCCCAAGAAAATCATACAAGTATTTTTGAAGAAACAGTTGTAGCTGAATGACACTGTTCAGTATATCTGTGCAATGATGTGTGCCTATTTGACCTCGCACTCATGATATTAAAGCATTTACTCGATTGGTGCTTACATTACAGCGTACTTGCATGCTTACCATATTATTGTACACTGTAAATGAACACTGCTCATAACTCAAAAGGTTGCTGTGCATGGAAAAAACTGAAAACAGATCTGAAATCAGCGTGAAAAACTGATTTAGAAAAGTGTGTTGTAATTTCTGATGATCACAAAACCTTTTTGGTTTTTTTTGTCCTGTGTTATTATTAAACACCTCAGACTCTACTTCAATCAAGGTCTGACACGGGCAGAAACTGTATTGTTTTAAAGCTTTAAGATTAGCCCTCTTCATTTAATCCCAGCTGCAACGTTACAGAGAAGCACACTTCTGTGATCCTGCTGAGACCGTTACCTTCACTGGTAACCAGATAGGGGGATTACATTGTCTTCATGGCTATTGAGTTCTCCGTAATAATTCTGTGATCAAGACAGTGTAAAAGTTGTTTTCTCCTCATCAATTATGTGATTATCTTGAGAAATCAGCCTTTTAATTTCTCAACGTAACAAAATTTAATTGTGATCCAACTTCATTAAAAAAAAAACGTCAAACATGACTGTTCTGGGCTTCAGCTGTTCAGCTCTTTCTGTTTTTGAAAATGTACAGACTTTACATCCCTTTGCTGAACCATCTTCAACAAATTTGTAAAGCTTGCAGGGGGAAACAAATCCTGTTCATTTGTCATTTGGTAGTTTGAATACTCCTGTTGCCCATCACACCATTTTGTATTACAAAAGTTGGATGACTGGGTCACTTGAGGCAAAGAAGTAGGAAATCCTATCACAGAGAGATGTTACAATAAACAACCATTTGAATTTACTGAAGCAAAAGTGATATGACATTATCATCAAATTGTTCCATACCAAAGCAAAATGAAATATTAACTGACAATTTCATGGCAAGTTAGACCAGCAACTACCAACAGTCATAATGCTGACTGTTTCCTTGATAATAGATAGGCTTGACAATTTTTATTGTTATCTTTTTAGGTTATTTGATCTATTGGTAGACTTGCCTCTATACTTGTCGAAGTACATTTGACACCATTGGTCACTGCATTTTTTTCCAGTGATGGGAGCATATCATTGGGATAAAAGAAACCACACAACACTGGTTGAAGTGCAATATGCTAAAAAAAAAAAAAAACACGTTTGTGCATTTCTTACTGCGCTATTGTAAATCTTTATTATCAGGATGTCCCTTTGGCTCTCTTAAAAATCTTCAGGGTGATTCAAAATATTGCTGGAAGAGTACCAACAGGGACTACAAAGTAAGATCATATTTCTCCAACATTAGCTTCTCTTTATTGGCTCCCTTGTAAATCCAGAATGATTTAAAATCCTTTTTCTCACATACAAAGACCTCAATGATCAGACTTCACAGTACATATCCCAATAGAGCACTTTGCTCTCAGACTGCAGGCTTACTTGTGGAGTTTCACAAAGTAGAATGGGAGGCAGATCCTTCAGCTTTCAATCACCTCTGAATACAAAATGATCCAGCTGTCACTTTGTGTTCAGGAGACAGACATCCTCTCTACTTTTAAGATTAGGCTTAAATTTTTTGTCTTTTTTGGCAAAGCTTATAGTTAGGGCTAGATCAGGTGACCCACAACCATCCCTGTGTCATAATTCGGCTGTGTGGCAGGCAGGAAGTGGACCCAAATGCAGGACTTGTGAGGCAGGGAATAAACTCAAAAAGGCAGCTTTATTGCTGTCCAACAAAAATAAACAAAGTCCAACAGAACATACCAGGAGCTGAGCCTGAAAATACAGAGCCAAGGAAACGAAGAACAGAAGCACACTGAGGATTTAAATACACAACGAAACCAGGGGAGTGGAAACAGGAGGGTAACGAGAATCAGCTGAACTAAATCTGGATAACAAGGCAAAGGAAGCAAAACTAGATACAAACCACAGAGGGCACATGACTGTCACAATAAAACAGGAAGCAACTAAACAGGGAACACCAGCACAGAGCACCTGACAGACATGGGGAACACAGGAGGGCTGGAAAACTGAAATAAACTATAACCATAAGCAGAAAGCAAAAAACTAAGAAGACCAGAGAATATGAACATAAAGAAACCAACCAGGAAACAACTGCTGAAGGTTAAAGAACACAAAACTCAAAACCCCATAAGTAACAACAGACCCCAACCAGAAAATATTAAACAATAACAGAAATTCAAAGTCTAATCTCAAAACCCAGGACCATGACACCCTGCTGCTATAGGCTCTCCTCCACTCCCCTCTTTTCACTCATGTATTTATGCCACTACTGCCCATCATTTACTTTGTGTCCTCTCTTTCCTGTAGTCCTCCCTTTACCTTTCTGCAGGTATCTCCGGCTTCAGAGCTGCATGTCCCTGATCTTGAGCTACTGGGCCACCAACCTACCAAGTGTTTATTTTCATATTTTTTATTGTTTGTCGTTTTGTTCACGCTTGTCTTTTCTCTCTTCTTTCTCTGTCTGCTTTCCATACACCACTCTCCTCAGCAGTTACCTTCTCAAGCACTTGTTCATGGGAAATTGCTTGGTTTCCCTCCAAAATATTTAAAGTCATTACCTTTTAAATTCTCTAAGAGAAATATTGTTGTAGCTGTTAATAAATGGTGGTATATAGATGAAAATGAATTGAACTATGACTGGTGTCAAAAACTTCTCCTGTGAAGCACTTCCAAACTAAAGCGATGTACCTAAATATAATAACTTGTGTAAGGTTCAGCTAATTTATCTAAAACACCAGTCACTTTTGCCAACCCTGATGTCTGAACTCAGGGCTTAAAAGTCTGCTGACCTTCCAAAAGAGCTAAAACATGAACATGAAAGCCGACAGATCCCACTGACCTTTCTGACCGCCTAACAGAGCGATTCCTGGTGGTCGTTGGTGCAGCAAAAAACATTTTTGAAAGCGGTCCATGCTCACTGTTGCCCATTGGCAGAGTGTCAGTGCTGCTGACAGGGGCAGAAAAGTCACTGAAACTCCCTTACTTAAATCATTGAGGAAATCCCAAATAATGGGTTTGAAAGAGCGCAGGGGACTGATACTTTTCTGCCAAAAAAAACCCAAATTAGCCAGACAAGATTTAGCAAAACATAGAAACAACAGAGATACCAGAATTTAAATTACAAATCTGTAAATATATCATCTTCCAATGTAACTCTTTTATTTCACAGTTTTAATAGCCAAGTTACAATTAAAGAGGCCACAACAATATGAAGCTAAAATACTGACCATAAATTAACCCTACTGTACATATTGTAACATTCATATGCTACTTAAAAATAGCACTTTTGAGAAAACAAACCTCCTGTAATATTTATGTGAAAAAAACGGATCGATGATGGCTGCACTGCTCAGCCATTTGTTTTTAAATAATTCCTATAATCACCAAGCCCATCAATATGTCACTGCTGCTGAGATTTCTAAAGGGAAAGAGATGACTGGGATCTGTGTATTTATATCCTTGTTTATGTGTTATTACCCAAGTCTTCTTTTTTTCTGCCAGCTTGGGGACTGGTATTCTTTATAGCCATTACAACCTTCCCTTACTGCTGACTATCACATCTAAGTGCTCGAGTTGAGTGAACCCATCACACCATAAGTGCTGATGAAGGGACCCGTAAAAATAAATAAAAAAATAAAATAAAGATAACAGGACAGAGAATAGCTAAAAGAAAGCTTTTTCACATTTCTTCTTATGCATCAGAGAAGATATTGTAAATGTTGGGGATTCAGAGGAAGCAAGTGCTGCCTTCTGAAGAAAAAAACAAGCAATGTTATCCTCGAGGAAAGGAATCGACCGTGTACTACCACCGCTGAGAAAGCTCTACCATGATTGTCCAGTTTACTGCAAAAAAGGCCCCTCTTCACCTTCAGTAACGATCATGACATTGAACGATACGGTAATAGAGCTGATAGCAGGAGGTAGATGAAGAAGTCTCTTTGCTCCACAGGAACTGAAGAGAGGAGAATAACAATGGCCTCTCTTCACTGCCCGAAGTTACTGCTCAAACATGACTTCACTCTTCACAATATGTTCCTTCTCACCACATTATTAAAGCTTATTTCATGTGTCAGACTCATGCTAAGCTCTCATATCAGCTGTCAAGTTTAGGTGAATCTAAGGCAGATGAATTGCATATTTACATGTGCCCAGTCACATTCAGAGGCTAAATTTACACAGGAGAAATGAGACTCAGGCCTTCCTGCTAATTGCACCCTGTTAGTCAGGATCAAACGGGACCTTTTGTGTCAGCCAGTTGCTGGGATGAAAGGGATGAAAATAAAGGCATTAGTCGATTCTTTTCCAGAATAAATGGGAATCTTAAATTAGGTACCTTTCTCCAGCAACCTCAGATTTCATGTCCAGAGGTGACAGAGAAAGTCGCTGGCCCTAACTGACATGCTCTACTTAAAAGTAAAGTTTTGTCAACAAATGAAAAGGATAGTTTTCCTATCAAAAGTCTTCTTATGGAAAACAGGGTATAAGATAAAAAAAAAACAAAAAAACATCAGTGGTAGATGAATCAGATTCATTCATTAAATAATTCATCCTCCCATGAGAGTATATCAGTAATAGTATGATGACACCCATGACATCCGTCGTTCTGATGCTACACGTGAAGCATATTAATCAGTAGCTACAGCTTAGAGAGCTCTACCAATGTGAGCTGATTAAAACAAAAATAGGTCTACGCATAATACAAATGCTGTCAAAATAATGCAACTTTAAAACACCACTAAATGGCTTTAACCACTGCTTAGAGCCCTACTGAGGCAAAAAGAAAAACATCTGATATTCTGGGTGACTAAAAACCACAACATTATCAACAGCCTAACTAGGATTTATGGGTTTGCAGAGGAATAGTAAAAAATCAACAAACAATGAATTAATTTGCTCGGGGAGCTCCAGACTTTGCTCCATTGTCCAGTACACAAACAAAAGGGCTGTTTAAATACTCATTTATACACACTTTAATTGGCTCTGTACCAGCCTGTTGCAAAGTGATGACAAAAATGTCCCTTTATGCAGTGCAAATGCATGTAGAAGGGGGCACACCGACTGCAGTGTGACACCCTCACACCCCTGTTGTTATCTGTCCTTATGTGTGAACTGAGCACATCAAAATATATGATGAACTTTGATGCAGCAAAAAAGCTACACCAGCCCTATATTGTACTGCAGTAAGACATATACATGTAAAAAATATATTAATCACCTTGCAGTACCACAAAGTTTTACTAACTTATTTCTGCAGATTTGTAGTGTGTTTGTATTATTACATTTACAGAAATATGCCATCACTAAACAAGGTGATGATGCCCTGCATGAGCCCTGCATGAGCCGTGCATGTATAAGATCTCCTGCTGTGTAAAAGTACTTAAAATTACTACCTGCAGCTCTTTGTAGGCTGAGTTGAAAGCATGCGACTGGTTTCTTTCAGGAAAATTATTAAGAATTACAGCTTGACTTTATTAGCTTTTCTTGCTGTTTTGAACTTATCATTCACACAGGCGGAAGAAATTTGTCTTCAACTGATGACTTTTGTTATGTAAGTGTGATTTTTCTCTTTATGCTACATTGTTTTTATTTTGTTTGTTTGTTTGTTTTTTTGATCCCACAGTTAGTGGGGTTAGGTTAACTGGTAATTCTAAATTGGCCGTAGGTGTGTATGTCTGTCTCTCTGTGTTGGCCCTGCGACAGACTGGCGACCTGTCCAGGGTGTATCCCGCCTCTCACCCTATGGTAGCTAGGATAGGGTCCATCCCTCACCCGCGACCCAGAATAGGATAGATGGATAGAAAACATCATGGATGGATGTTTTTTTGATTTGCTTGACTGCATAGGGTTGTATTTTTATATACCTTAAGAAAGCCACTTTTCATTGACAAATTTCAAAAGTTTCTCATAATATAGTAAATGGAGAGTGGAGTTTATAACAAACAGAATATGTTTAGAATATGCTCACATCTTCTCTAATGACATTAATAAATTCCTGTGCAAAATTAGCCATTTCAATTTATTTAGGCCCTACCCTGACAATTAACTTGACCTGCAGGCTATATTAACATAGAATATAAACTCACTGGCCAATTTATTAGGTACATATACCTAATTAGGTGAATGCAAATAACTAATCAGCCAATCACATGGTAGCAACTCAATGCATTTAGGCATGTAGGCATGGTCAAGATGGCCTGCTGAAGTTCAAACGGAGCATCAGAATGATGAAGAAAGGCGATTAAAGTGACTTTGAATGTGGCATGGTTGTTGGTGCCAGACGGGCTGGTCTGAGTATTTCAGAAACTGCTGATCTACTGGGATTTTCCTGCACAGCCATCTCTAGGGTTTATAGAAAATGGTCTGAAAAAGAGAAAATATCCAGTGAGCGGCAGTTCTCTGAGAGATAATGCCTTGTTGAAGTCAAAGGTCAGAGGACAATAGCAAGATTGCTTGGAGCTGACAGGAAGACAACGGTAACTCAAATAACCAACAATTCATTGCATACAAGGTATGTAGAACGCTGAATGCACAACACATTGAACCTTTAAGCAGATGGGCTACAGCAGCAGAAGACCACACCGGATGCAATTCCTGTCGGCCAAGAACAGGAAACTGAGGCTACAGTTCACATGGGCTCACCAAAATGGGACAATAGAAAACTGGAAAAACGTTGTCTGGTCTGATCAGTATCAATTTCTGCTGCAGCATTTGGATAGTAGGGTCAGAATTTGGTGTGAACAACATGAAAGCATGGATCCAGCCTGCCTTATATCAACAGTTTAGGCTGCTGGTGGCAGTGTAATTGTGTGGGGGATGAAACACTTTGGTCCCCTTAGTACTCAGTCAGCATCATTTAAACACCACAGCCTACCTGAGTATTGTTACTGACCATGTCCCTTTATGACCACAGTGTACCCATCTTCTGATGGTACACACCATGTCACAAAGCTCAAATCATCTCAAAGTGATTTCTTGAACATGAAAATGAGTTCACTGTACTCAAATGGCCTCCACAGTCACCAGATCTCAATCCAATAGAGCACCTTTGGGATGTGGTGGAACGGAAGATTCACGTGATAGATGTGCAGCCGACAAATCTGCAGCAACTGTGTGACGCTATCATGTCAATATGGACCAAAATCTCTGAGGAATGTTTCCAGCATCAACCCCACACTAGCAAGGTGTACTCAATAAAGTGACCAGTGAGTACATTTTTGTTCAACAACCGGTTAAGTGTTTATTACCTTCAATTATTTCCAAATGTAGCATGATAATGTAAATGAAATACAACTGCTGTCTAAGGGCAGACAAGGGGAGAGTAAGGACGCAGTCTCATAATTAACATCTTGCAATAGTGTTGTTATTTGAAATTGTGACTCTCTCTAGATGGCTGCAGCATTAATGACCAACATTAATGTGGTTTCTCTCTGATCTTTGACCACAGAGTTATGTTATGTAGTTAATGATGAACTAATCTTTACATTGTAGATGATTAATAAGTGCTATATTAACAAATCACAAGTGTGTTATAAATAATTCATAAATGTTTGGTAAATCATGATGTGATTTTTATTAGCAAATGATTTAAAAATGAAATGTTGAAAGTCATTCAGACATTGAATTCTTCACAAGTCTGAGCTCAGTATTTACTGTAGTATCACTGTCTCTATAAAATTGCTTAATCATGAACAATTTTTAATTATTAGCAGTATGTTTTTTTTTTTTAACATTTTTAACAAATGATATTAAAATTATGAATGATGTACAGTCAGAGGATTCTAATGTGTTAATGTTAATTCTTTCTCCATAAAGATGACATTTGACGACATCCCCTGTACCCTCGACGAGTTTTGACACCTTCGGTACATCAATAAAGCTGTCCTTTGAGACCATTAGATTAGGTTCCTGTTTTTCTGTAGGCGTCCAAAGGGGAAAGAGTTAAATATATTCATCACTTGGGTTTGGTTGGTTCAAGTGGAATCTGTCCGTAATGTGAAGCTTTGCACGAGCTGTGACCTGCATCATCATAAAATCCATCATTTATTAATAATTTATTTATGATTTGTCCATGACCATTTCCTAATTCACTGAACGTTTATAGATGGCTAGATGATTTGTTAATATAACAGTGTATATTAATGTTATTAGTTCATCATTAACTTAAGGCTTATAAATGACTGAACATTACTATAAAGTGTTACCTACATATGTAGTAAAGATAAATGAAAACAACTGAACAGGAGTGACTTATTCCGCATTATAGAGCACAGAAAGCATGTCCAGTCTCTGTCCTGACAACTATTACTCTGCATGTATATAATTAGATATCTGTAATGCAACACAAACAACATAACACATGTAATGTCTGCTTACAATATTGCTGCAAAAGGAACTCCATTTGTAAGCACAAAAGACAACAGCTTTGCATACAAAGTGGAAGATGGTCTACACTCCACTACAATGCTTGATGTCTGGGGGTTCTCCTGTTGGCTGCGATCTATAAATATTGTTCACGTCCTCTGTCAGTGATGCACTGAGGAACGATACAAGCTCGCAGAGACCTCCAAGAGTTTAACTGGTGGGAAGTCACGGCTGTTCAGCCGTAAAACGAATGCCTTATCTATGCCAACACATGTGTAGTTAAAGCGCCAGTTTACTCTAGGTTATGGGCTGTGTTTTACTCATTTTATTACTGAGAAGGCAAGATCATGTCTTAATAAAATGATAATTTACACAATTGTCAGAAAATTTTGTCTATTTGATCCTGGTAATCCACAAATGCTGAGAGGCTTAATTAAATATAACATATGTAGATTTCTCTCTCATTCTCATTCTCGCTCTAAAACTTTAGTTAAGACCCACATACTGTGTCTCGTATCTCATGTACATCTCATACAGAGTACATGTTTTATACATTTTGGAGTGTTTTATTTGTTTTTGTAATTATGAATTGGATAAATTCCACTGTAAGTATTAAGGGTTATCCCAGTCGGTCATGTATAATGAGCTGCACTTGGCTCTGGATCCGGGTTTTAATATAGTGCTTATTAAATCGGGAGAAACTTGGCACTGCAGAATGTCCACATAGACATTTACCTAATAGTGTTTACAGGATAAATACACACATAAATGTTTGGTGGGTTTCCTCAGGGACATGATAAATATAGTTATTGCTGTTATGCCATTAACATAATGGTTTAAGTGTCACATGTGCAATTTGTGATGAATTAAATAGCTTTTTATACCACAGATATAGATAACACCACGACGCCCAGATAAGGATTTTAAAAGACTGTTTAATCACAAGTTAAACAGATCCACTTTTAGATGAGGGATTTATGGAGCTCAAATATATAAATGTGCACCGATTTATAAGAGGCAGCAGTACAGCCACTTTTACAGTAGTAATGGTGTGAATACATATAAGGTTTTATGACAAGTGCATGACACAAGGGCAGAGAAAAGGGTAGGAAGTCTTGCTGCTGACTCTGCCCACCTAGGCAACCATCTGTTCAAAAAACATTCCCTGGAATCTGCATATCCATTAAGAGCTGCGAGTACGTAATCAGCCTCCCTCAAGCTCACCCAGTCCACAGGAAGCTCTCCCCATTCAGTGCAATGCAAGTCTGTAATCCTCAACGTTACGTTGTCATTCCCACCAACGTATTTGCTTGCTCATATAGTTTTCAGTAAACAGTGAAGTCATTGTCTGATTTGATGTGTGTGTGTGTGTGTGTGTGTGTTATACTGCACATAAGAGTGTGATCCAAATAAAATGTCGTCTTAAAAATGACAAAGGTCTTGAGATGGCAGGATTATAAAGATTAAAACATAATCTCTGTTGAGCGTTGAGTGTACCACTGAAATAATTAGAACTTTTTTTTTTTATTTCTTAATTATAATCATCCAATTTCAGCACAAAATCAGCCAACAAATGATTCTGTAACATTTGTTTTTTTAATTGAATGGTGTCTACAGATGATTTCCAACCTTTCAGTTCAGCTGTTTTTTTCTTTCACCTTTACATTATTTTTTTAACAAATGACACCAATGCACATGTCACAGGAAATTATGTCATCTTTTAAGGTCCCCAGGTCTTGTAGAAAGTAAGCTTAATATAGTTAAGCTTAGAAACAGCTTAGAGGCACTGCGGTTCATGGCACTTGAACTGCATTGGATTCAGCACTGAACTAAACTGGGTAGCTGTGATGGTATTTTTAATGGGGAATCTGGTATTTGATAGGCATATATTTTTAAACTCAGTAGGCTGGAGACCAAAAGGTGGTGTTTTTATCCTTTCTGAAATCTGTTTGGCCACCTTTATTCAATATGTGACCTAGCAGCTGCTGGAAAATCAGATTCCACCACATGCCCACATATCTTTAACAGTTTTCTGCATATGAACATGCAGGATCTTTGAATAAAGCATCTATGGACCAATCATGTTTGAGCAGACTTTGGTTTCATGCAGATAAATGTGTGGAGACCAAAAGAGGGATCCTATTTGTAGAAAAGGCCACTGTCCAAAGATGATTAAGCTCTTTATTACCTTTTTAAAATGTATCTGCAGGCTAAGCCATCAGACTAGCCCATTATTCCTGGATTGCACATTTACTAATACTACATTTTTCATCTTGCCTTACCTGTAGGGGTCACTGTGTTTCAGCTAATAAATGGGGGTTGCTGTTCAGAAAATGTATTTTGGTGTGTGTAACTTTCTGCTGGTTTACTGGTACAGTAGAAAATCAATCAACACTAAAACATGAAGCTAAAACTAAACTCTATAACTTGTTTGTCTGGGACAGCTTGTTTTATGTACTGTCCACGGTGCGCCACGTCTCTTTGCACAGGATGCAAGGTCCTTTTGTCCTTGTGCTGTGTTTGTCAGTGTGTATTCCAGAATGGTAGGCAGCACGTGTCTGAAACAATGTCACCAAGAAAAAGTCCCATTGATTTAACTGCACCATTCATCACCATCATCATTTATATTCTTTACTTATAAAAACTGATTTACTGCTATTAATTTGTGTAAGCTTGATGATGAGTATAGATGACAGGATACACGTAAGGTGAAATAAAATGATAGTTTGGGTGAAAAAATAAATGCACAATCATACAAAGAGTTATTAGCAGCATGACATTGTGACAGAATAATAATGAGCCTATATGAAGCAAAAGATGTTATCTGTGTTTTTTATCAGGTTTGCAGGCTTTTATTTTTCTGACTGTGACATACTGGCTAAATCAAGGATAATTCTAAACATGTCAAGTTACACTGGGAGTATATATGTGCACCTTGCAGGAAAAAAGCTATTATCATAAATATGATTAGAGAAAGTAATTACATGAGCTGTGCAATCAGGGAACTTCTGCCCCACTATAATTAAAGATTTTGTGGATGAAACAATATTTATAGGCTGATTTTCAGACCTCTATGAAGAAAGGGAGAATTTTTCAGAAACCCTGGACGACAGCAGACCAAAAACATGCATTTCAAACAGTCAAACAGTGCTGCAGCTCCCTGAATGTGTGTTAAGGTGGCGCAGCAGTAGTGTAAAGGGTAAGTGGGAGGTTGCTGATTCAAAGCCTTGGAGTGGCTGTGTGCTGGTAAACAGGAGAGGTTAATCTTAAACTCTCTTGCCTCCCTCCACAACTACAGTGCTCTTTAATGCATTTTACCTGCCACTGGAGCAGGCAGAAAAAGCTATATTACTTGTTTACTCTGGGCACTGCTGGGGTGTAAGGCCATGCAAATGTAGCAGTGCATTACATGCCCAGTGAATCCTCCCTGCAGTAAATACATTCATGGTTCAACAGTCTGAATATTTAATGATTTTTAATTAGTAAACTACAATTTGAAAAGACTTGCTCATTACCCGAAAAGCTGCATCATTGTTGATAGCAAAACACCCACCGCCATTTTACTGTAGCTCTAATTCGTGCTTTTCCATAACCGATCTTTTAATTTAATTTATATTGTCTCTGCAGATAGTGGATTTTCAATGTCAAATGAGTGGCTCAAAGCAAGGGCAAGCAGCCACTTGTGGGCCTGGGCAACCTACAGACAGAAGAAGGGGAAATGGAATTCCCTATGCATAAAAGACTTGGTGATATCAAATCTGATCTGACTTATCTCTTTATTGTTGTCTGCCTGGCTTTGTTCCAAATCGCTGCCAAGTGTGGATTCATATTGTGAGGACCATTTTCCAAAACAAAACCTCTATTTTTAACAACTTGCCCCTTCAGTTACAATAGCAAGAGCAAATTTAATGCTTAAGTGAATCTTTCAGTTGCCCTTTCAGTACAACATGAAAGATTTTTTTTTACTTGGAAGCAATGAATGACAGATGAGAAGATGTAATTTATGGATCAAAATGAATCCGTCTTCCATCTTATTGATGGGTTTTGTCTGCCTTCGATTTTCTGGTAATCTGCAGTTTTATATTTATGAGTTTGACATTCATTACAGTGTTTTTGTCCATTCAAGGATCCTCCCCGTTTAACAAAATTTAGAGTCTCCCTACTCTTCAGTCTGGTCTCAGTCTTTGCTGGGTAAGTAAATGAAATCAGGTGCATTGGAGTCTCATAGGGCCATGGGTATAGCCAGGAGATACAGTGTATGAACATGCTGTTTACTCACAATTTCAGGCACATGCACTTGGGCTGTGTTGTGCATTGTATTGTATAAAAATACCTTTTGACATTCTTTAGAACTTAATTTTGAGCCAAAAATCATAAGCAACAGCAAAAAGTGAAAAGACAAAACAACAGATGTGACCACTAACAATGCAGTGTGTCATTGCTTTCCCCAACATGAAACTGTAAACCATGTAGCTCTTATACACAGAGAGCTGGTGCACAGGAGGATTTGTTGAAAAGAAAAAGCAGCGCACACCGCCCGGAGCTCTCCAGGGTCCTGGTTTGGCAGCTGAACTTCAGATTCAAGAGTTACATCTGTTAACATTACTATCACAGGTCGAAACCACAATCAAACCAAGCAAACAGACAGACAAAAAAACAAAACAAACAAAAAAAAAAGACAGTCTCACCTTCCACTTCATCCTCAGGCAGGTTAACAGGGGTCCGGCAGGTGAGGACATCTGGAATAGTGCAAAGTCCCTTGTACATGAACCTGGTGGTCACAGCACGCACTGGCATTTCTGCGAGGGAAAAGCAACAACTGTGTCGCGATCTTCATATAGCCTCGCTCTCCGGAGTTTGACAGACCCTTTGCTACTGTCCTTGATCTCTTAGACAAAAATAAAGTCAAGCAAACGAAAAAGGAAAACCCCCTCCGCAAAGTTCAACCCTCGCCGCGTTTTTTGGTATTTTGGACAAGGGTGAAAATCTGAGTAAAATCACCTCGACCAAAAATGCAGATTGTAAATCGCGTTTGGTTTCAGTGCATAGCCTCTTGCAGCGTATTGCAATCAAGATATGAGGCAAATAGGCAAAGCCGTTTAATAAAAATGGCATGTAAAACTTTTACTTCATAGCCTGTTGAGCAAAGCTACACTATGTCTATAATACCTTAAATCAACATTCAGATGTTTGGCTGCTATTAAAATCTAGATCCAATCAACGAGATAAACAGGCTGATTTGCAATTCTTCCATAGCTCCTGCATTTCAGCATTTGAATGATGAAAAGAAACGTGAAAATTGGCAGATAAATTATAGAAAGATATCTGCCCTAAAGAGATGTTTTCGCTATTAATTTTTTTTACTGATTCCTATAACGAGTCTTGTTCTTTCAAATAGTCTGTTCCCGATATAGTCTGCCTCACTTTTCTTTCCCGTTTCGACATCTTCTTAAAAAAAATCGACGATACAAGATAAAGCAGCAGCACTGACGAGCTGATCCTATCCAGTAAACGAGGTGGGAAACATATCTTGTAACATTTTTTTTTTCCCTGAAGAGCAGCTTCAAGGGAATCCTGGGTGACCCCCTCTCATGTGACACAGACACGGTGTATAGAGCAGTGATCTTCTCTCCCCAGCTCTCTGCTCCAGCCTCAATTGGTTCTCAAAAACCAGCACACACACACACACACACACACACACACACACACACACACACACTCGTGCATGTGCACACGCACGCTTTCACCATACTGCCACCGCCTCTATTATAGCGGAGCCTGTGACCGCTTCCAAACTGCCCGCCTCTAATGCGATTATCTTTATTCTTTGTACTCCAGCAGTCTGTATAACTGCTAACACAATATAAAGGTCTGCATGGCTAACAGATCAAAACACTGAGAATAGAGCAACAAGTGTGGCTTTTGAGCCCAGTCAGCCTATTTTGATTTGCATTTTTTCCTCATTTATTGCTACAGCGGGCCAGAGAATAGAAGGTGAGAGACTGCAAGTGAAAAATCAGCATGAATTGAAGCATGAATTTAGTGAGATGCAGAATATTCAAGAGGATCAGCAACAAATGCATGAGCCTAAGTGGAGAACAGTTTTCTTTTGAGCAAATAGACTTTGAGAATACAGTATGCATTAGTAAATACAAGGCTATCACCCTGCAGCCAGTTTGCTTAGCTTAGCAAAGATCTGGGGAAACAGTTACTGACCAGAAGGTAACAAAATCCTTCTGCCAACACTTTTAAGACTCCCTAATTCCTCATGTAGTCTCTGGGGGTTGTTACACTAAAGCTGTTATGAATAGAGCATGCGTGTGCATGTGTTAAAATGGCTAAGGACTCCAGAGTCACTGCTCTTGCCCAGGAAAAAGTCCTACACAAGACCCTCCATAAAACATTTCCTGATCCTGCATAAAACAGGAAAAGTCTGAAAAGTGAAACCTTAGCCGAAATATCATACACTGGCATACTTTTTAATGCCCAGCAGGGGGCGACTCCTCTTGTTGCAAAAAGAAGTCAGACTGTATATACATGTCTAGAAGAAAATGAAATAATAGCTCATTTGATATAGCATCTCAAGCTCCAGTTTCAAGACTTATTTAAAACAGAATAATGTTCATTTTCTAGATCAGTCTCCAATCTAGAGTAAAACAGACCATACAGCAGAGTATGCCTTAGTTAGCTAGTGACTGACAAGTTACAATTATATAAGCATAAGCATCCTAAGTTTCTTAGTTAGATCCATCCCTCACTGATGATGTTTGGTTAAAAAACTAGGCTGCTATGGCCATTGAGATCAAGTTAATGCTTCATGTCATGGTGGCTACTTTCATCTATTATATATAGTTTATGATTAAAAAACAAACAAAAAAACAGTTCATCATTTTTTCAGCTTCACTTTTTTGCATGGATTTAACAAACAAGATGCCAAGTGTTAATTAATGGGCATTCAAGAACGGGTTATCCATCCGGCTGAAGAAGGAGGCTTTCTGGGCTTCTTTGGCCAGGGGGGTCTCCTGAAGCAGTAGATGGGTAGTGGAGAGCCAAAAGGGCTGCAGCTTCAGCAGTTGCAGAAGCAAAAACTCAGATGTGGGAGGAGTTTGGACTAGCTTCAGCTGGCCTCAAGAAAGTTCTGGGAAGCAGTCCAGTGACTCAGGAAAGGAAAACAAGGCTCGGCTCAACCCATGTTTAGTCAGGTGAAGGTGAACTGCTGACCTAGACTGACTGATATTGCTGGGAGGTGGAAAGAGCACTGTGAGGAACCCCTACCCATTCAAAATGTCCTCTGTGGAGGAGGAAGAGCCCAAAGATTCGGGGAAAGCCTTGCCAATTACACTAGCAGAGGTCACTGAGGTAGTTGAGAAGGTCCCTGGTGGCAAGGCGCCAGGTTTGGATGAGATTTGTCCTGAGATGCTAAAGTCTGTGGACATTGTTTTAGTGGACAATCCTCTTTAAAGGCATGTGCAGGACAGTGCCTATGGAGTGGCAGACATTTTCAAAAAAGGGGGCTGGAGGGTGTGCTCCAGGTATCATGATGTCACACTGCTCAGTCTCCTTGGGGAAGTTTATCCCAGGGAGCTGGAAAGGAGGTTCCAGCCGAATGTGAAACCTTGGATTTCAGAGGAGCGATGCAGATTCCATCCTAGCCATAGAACACTAGAGTCAGTCTTCACCCCTGCAGGACATCTGGAGAGATCATGGGAGTTTGACCATCCAGCCTTCATGTGTTTTGTGGAATTGAAGAAGGCTTATTACCCGGTTCCCCTGGAGCACCTGTGGAGTGTTCTGAGGGAGTATGGGGTTCCAGGTCTGTTGTTTGTGCCTTCAGGTCCTTGTATAACCAGTGAGAGCTGTGTATGTGTCCTTGGCACTAAGTCAATCACTTTTTCAGTGGGTGAACTAATCCAGGTTTACCCCTTGTCTACGATCCCGTTGTGATGCTCATGGACAGGATCTGTAACCAGGGTGAGGAGGGCATCAGTTTTGGAACCTCAGAATAACATCCCTGCTTTTTGCAGATGATGTGGTTCTGTTGGTTTCATTGGAGCAGCATGAACTGGAGCGGTTTGCAACCAAGTGTGAAACAGCTGGGATGAGAGTTGGCACGTCCAAGTCTGAGACCAAGGTTCTCTGTCAAAAAACGGTGACGTGCTCCCTCTGGGAGAGAGGACTGCCCAAAGTGAGGAAGTTCAATTATCTTGGGATCTTATTTACGATCGATAGGACCAATGGATTGGTGCAACATCCACAGTAATGCTGGCATTGTACCGAAATGTCACAGTGAAGAGAGAGCTGAGCTGATGTGGTGGATAAGAAATTTGATTTCGATTGTGTAATTCTGTTCCTTATATCTCATAACATAATTTCATTGTTGTTTTGACTATGTTGCTGTAGGGAATATGCAGTGGGAATGTAAAGAAATGAGTTGTAAGGGTTTTGCCTGGGATGATTGTCCGCTGACCCATTGGTAATGCCTTAGGGCTCCAGTAGGGGGAGTCGCACCTGTCTTTCCTCACCCAATACAGACGAGTGAAGGCGAGAGCTGCGTGTCGGTCTCTTCATTCGTCTCCCCTTACCATTTCCCGTGTTTAAGGTAATTACTGTACACAAAAACCCTTTAAACTTAGCAACACATGTTACTGTTAATTGTTACTTCATCGTGGTTGTTCAATGTAAGAGAAAGAGGTGAATTTTGGACTGTTTATTTTGCTAAGAAGTTTCAGACAAACTCCGTCACTGTGTAAGCTAGCTTTTGCTATTGTCTCACCATATTGTTGTTTATTCTGTCACTGTTTGCCTTTAAGTTAGCCACTGAAAGCTATACTGTACTTGAAGCATTATTTCATTACTGTGAGGACTCAGTTAATGTGTCAGCCAAAATACATAAGCTAAATAGATGCATTTATTTTATGTTATGGTTCATGTTATGCACTGGCTAAAATATTTGCATAAGTTAGAAAAGAAAAGAAGGATAACTTAGTTTGGAAACTGTGGTCCTGTGGAAAACTGGAAAATGTGGATTTGGTTGTACTTTTTGTAACTGACTCTCAATACAGACGAGTGAAGGCGAGACCTGCGTGTCGATCACTTCATTCATCTCCCCTTACCATTTCCCCTGTTTAAGGGCACAACACTGAAAAGTAACACTTTCAATTTACCAGTCCATCTACAATTCAGAATGTAGCCCAAACAGCTGGATTGATTAAAATAGCCTAGCTTGTCTTCCATGAAATTCTCTTGAAACAGACTTGCTGTTGAAAATCAAGTCAAACGCCAAAATATGAAAGCATTCCTTTAAAACTCTGGGTTAGAGCTTATCAGTATTCAAAATGATCCTATAGCTCCTGACAGCAAGTTGACAGCAGCAAAATTAAGTACTTAAATCAATGCCGGTCAAACAAATATTAACTTAGTTCCCATGTGCAGACAGAGTCTTGCTAAGGCCAAGAATTTTCAGGCTATCCTTAATGCCTTTTACTGAAAGTGTAGTTCAGGGGAGATCTGAATTTCTTAAAGACAAAAGTATCTCCCTGGCAATGAGCAAGCATACAGAGAGAACTACAGACAACACAGTTATCTGCTTGTTTAAACCTGAAACAAAGAACCACCCCCCTCCAGTTCAGAACTGGCTGTATGAGTCACTGAAATATTATGAATGTTCAGTGCGATGCATCCAGATCCACAATGCAGAAAAGCCTCAGAAAACACAATCATCATCCACCAAGAATGTCTGCATCTTGCATGATGATGCACTGTGTTAGTATCTTTCCACCCTGGTTCACACCAGATAAGTGTGCTGTGTGCTGAGAGAGCTGCATGTGGTTCCACTGGTTGGTTCTTCAGGGGTTTACAGGACTGACAGGTCTATTCCCCTCTGAATGTGAAGGGATTGTCTCTCTCTGCTGCACCTGAGCCTCCCGCTGGCTCAGTCTGCAGACAAGCAAACTTCTTAAAGCCTGAATAACAGGCTTTGTTCTGATACTCAATATGAGGGATATGTGATGGCTCAGATTCTGACACTTAAATATTTAGAAATGTGGGACCACTTGGTGAACTGTAGCACAGACATATAGTAAAATAATTTTACACTCATCTCAGTAATATTTACTGCTCTTAGACAGGCAAAAACCTCTTGAATTTAAAGTAAAAAATTTACAAATCTGTGCTCAATTTCTGAAATGTGGAGAAAAATTGCAACAAATTATAAAATGTAAAATTTCTATCAATTTCAAGTCAAACAGACTATCCGTTCATCCATTTATGAATTTCTTAATCTCAGGAGAAGTGTTGAAAATCCCTGGGAGCAGCTCAGTCCCTCTCAAACTCCTCACACATGCAGTAAAATATTTTGTGAACTAGGTTTGTGAGAGTCGACTACGCATTGCAGTGGATGGCCATGCAGACATATGAGGCTAATATGCCTCGGGGGGGGGGGGGGGGGGGGGGGGGGGGAAGAACAA
>VUQI01063802.1:0-10780 GCA_015106735.1 Paratilapia polleni | reverse complement strand
ACTGGTGGAGAGCACCTAACCTGACATCCATCCCATTATTATTAAATTAAGTGTCAGGGGATAAGGTAGGAGTTGTCTGCAGATGTAAAAATAGGAGGTGAGAGACATCATAACCACGGTGGCTGACATCCAGGACATGAGGATGGAAATATTCCCTGCTAGAAAGAGGAATATTTTAAATTCCAAGGACTGATTCCTTCAGTCAATCCTGATTAATGTCCCAGACAAACATGGCAGTTAAGGTTACAATCATGTAAATACACAGGACCAGTATTATAGTCATGTATATTTAAGCAAATACATGGTGAATTATATTACACTAACATTAACTTAACAAAGCTGCTTTTAATCCTGTTGTGGCACTCACAAGCACAGAGCTACCTATCTTCAGTCAGCCATGTTTTTTAGTTTGAAAAAAACGAGAATTTATCCAGCACTTTAGTCCTACTTATGATAGTCAAGAACTAGACAGCTTTATGCAACATCTGAATTTAGAGATCTCTCTGAAATCTGACTTTGTTCTAACTCACAGACAGTCTCTGTCTTTGTGAAACTGCTCCCTGTTATTTTGGAGGATCCAAAACCACATGCTGAGACATTTCTGTTTGTTGGGCTTTTTTCTACCGAGCTTCATGCATGATTGTAAAACATGCAACGGGCAGTTAGACACATTGCCTTTAATTTTCAGGCTTGATTACTTGGTATTCAAATGCCACAGTGTGTCTTTACTATTTCGCCCACTTCTGGTAAGTGTTAAGGAGATGTCCGTCTGTCGACTTATAATGGGATTCATCTTAAAACAAAACACAGGTCATCTAAAGAATAAATAAACCAAAACTGTTTTTCTCTATATGGCAAATTCAATCTCTCAAACTAACAGTGCACAAAGAAATTCCAAAAATCTCATCAGTGACACCTACAGCAAATCAACTCGCTGTCAAATATTCATTTGCGATTATTGATTGCCTTTGTAATTGACTACAAAACCTTTGGTTTTTGGAAACGATGAGGTCGCACCACAGACGGTTTTTGTGTGACCAGAATCATATCAGTGCATGTGCATGGGAGAAAGTCACTGACACCTCTTTTTGTCTTGTTTGTTCAGTAGAGAATTAAGTCACCTCAGCGTTATTTACATAGCCCACAGTCACAAATTCAAATAAGGGGGAAAAAACTCTTTAACTCTTCAAAAATGGTAAAATAAACTAATCACAAATAGACAGAAAATTCTTCTTCTTCTTCTTCTTCTTCTTCTTCTTCTTCTTATTATTATTATTAGTAGTAGTAGTAGTATATTCTTCAAGCTATTGTTCATACCCAAAGAATACTATTTATCTTACTGTGTCTTTTTAAAACTGAATGATGTTTTTGTTTTTGTCCTTATGATGAAGAAGCACATTTTTAAAAGCCTGAAAATGAACTGTCACACAGCTAAAAAAAAAAAAAAAAAAAAAGGTGGCTTTTCTCATGAATAGCTGACACTGTACAGATACACTATTCTCATTTTTCCATATAAATGAATAACCTGCTGTATTTTCATACTCTGTTTATGCATAGACCACAAGTCTAATCTTAGGTGAAATAACTTACCCTGTATTATCAACAAAGATACTTGCAATCCCAATCTAAATACTTTACTGTGAACAAAGAAAAAGCATAATAATATCAGCATCTTATTGCAGAATAGTGAAGAAGAGGCAATGAAAAGAGAAGCAGACAGACAACAAAGGATGTCTGTTTTTCTTGTTTCATTACCAGGAAACATTTTCGTAATGATGTCAGAAGAGCTGACGCGTCTCTTAATCTTCAATGCTGGTGTTTTTTTCTGGACGGATGTGGTGCTCCTTATTAAATTCCTCTTGGGGTCACCTTATCTTCTAACAACAAGGATCCATCAAAACATGTTCATTAAGATGTTCTTTGAGAAGAGCATTGAGAAATGTTCTGTCATGTGATTTTAAGCAATTTCTCTTATACTGTTGTCCCCGCTATCCTTTTCAACATCGTGCTCCGTGAGCTGCAGGTGTAATTGGCAATTAGACACTGGCATATACCACGGATTGTAATGTGCAGTGATTCATGAATATTTGATGGTAAAATGCATTATCACAATTCACATTCACCATAAGCACTGGCTCTGACTCGGTCAGCTTCCCTGGCACTAATTTGTCCTTGGTTCGGTCAGTCTGCACCAGGCTCCTGTTTTTATATGAATGCGAAGGGTCGAATGCACTGGCCTGTTTGAGGAAGGTTATGATATCATCCTCCTGTATAACAAGTTTCATTAAAATGTGGTGAAAGCATGCAGTCCTTGAATACATTCATGTTTTTTCACCCAGTTGTGCTAGAAGACATTAGGCCAGACAGCAACATACTGAGCTTAGAAAATAAATTTACTCGTTTTTAGAAATGAGACATCTGAGACGTTTGGGTACTGTCTGCGGTCTGTTTGCAGTGTTACTGTATCATTCTCTGCTCATGCTTGTGACAACAGATTATGATGAATTCCTTAAATTACCTGTTGCTGTGGCAGATGGCACACTTTGTCATTAACAGCAATTGTGAGAATTCTCTAGCATCCTGATGAAATATTCATCATGCATCTTCATGACCAATAGCAATATAATTCATTTCATCTCACACCCTGTGTGGGCTAAATGAGGACCAGAGGAGCACGTAAGGCTGCTTATTGAATTTTTACATCATCACGTATTCAAGTGATGTATTAAAATATAATGAGGACATCAGCTGCTGTACCTTTCTGAATATCTCTGACTGCCCAGGGCTGGATTGGTCAAACCCGGTGCGAGTCCTTAGTCTTTAGTTATGATTGGCTGACTGCCATGTTGGCGGCTTCCAGTAGTTCTGAAAAGAAAGATCAAGCTATGGCCTAACAGAAACAACACAAAAAAAAAATCTTTCAGTCAAAACAGTGCAGACACAAAGGAAGAAAGTAAGTGAGAGCATTTTAGAGGCTTTAGTAAGGAAACAGTAGGTGCTGGTATCTTTAAATAGCCTGATCTTTACTTCCATAGTTTACAAAAAATAACATCGACAGTGTGTTTATACGATGTGCAAAATAAAAAGCACAAACAAAATGGCATACACTGATCAGCTACAACAATAAAACCGCTGACAAGTGAAGAGAATAACACTGATCATCTCGTTACCATGTAATGTTCTGTTAGGAAACCAGAGCTTGTCATCTGGATGTTACCTTGACATGTATCACCACCACTTGCAGAGCAAGCACAGCCCCCTGTGGCAACAGCACTTCCCCAGCAGGAAAATGCTGCAAAATCTGCTCAGGAATGGCTTGAGGAGTCTTGATCCTAACCCATGGGATAAGCATCCATGGGATGGAGCAGAACAACCCCGAACGATGGAAGCCCCACCAGACAGGGCCCAAAGAACCTCCTGGGGGGGGACCAATACCTACACAGTATTAGACATGTGGTTTTAATGTTGCGGCTACATCAGGTGCTCGACATATTTTGGATGATTTTAATATGCTGCTTCACCTCTTAAGTGGTATCTTTGAACCTCCGTTAGCTATTTTGGCAGCTCAGGGGTAGCTGAGAACACAACACTTCAGTTGACATGACAGAGCTGAATATTCATTCTCCTTTTCACTTCATTTTAGTGTCCTCCACCTCAGCTCTAACTCTAAAGATGCTGAATGCTCTGTTATTTTTTTGTCTTGACTAAATTAGATTCTTTCTGCATCTGTAAACAGCAATATGACAGCAAAGAGAGTGCAGCCAGTCAAAAGACAAAAACAAGTTAAATGAGAGTTAAATACTTAAGCTAAGAGGAATTTCAGAGTCTTTGGCCTTTTCACTTTTCACTTTCAGGTCACACATACTCATTCGATCTAATATCAGTACCATTTTTACCGCATGTGCAGTATTTTAAGTTTTCTTTTTTTCATATCTATAATTGATTGTATTTTGTTTATATAAAATTGATTCTGATTGTAGTAAATCCTTATGTTTTGCCTGACTTTTCTGTATGGTGAAATACAGTTAGGTCCATAATTTGTTGGACAAAAACACAATTTTTGTAGATTTGCTTCTGTACACCACCATCGTGGATTTTAATTGAAACAGTCAATATGTGATTGAAGTGCAGACTTTCAGCTTAAATTCAAGTGATTCAAAAAAAAAAAAGAAATTCCATTACCTTTTTAGGAATTACAGCCATTTTTATACACAGGCCTCCATTTTTAGAGGCTCAAAATTAATTGGACAACTGACTGACAAGCAGTTTCATGGCCAGGCGATGGTTGTTCCCTTGTTATTTCATGAAAAATGAAGCAGACATAATATCTGAAGTTGACTCAGAGTGCTTGATTTAAAATTTTAGGAGTGTCCAAATCAACAATGTTACATTCTTAAAAAGGATGAATGCACTGGCCAGCTCAGCAACCACAAAGGGCCTGAAAGACCACAGAAGACAACTGAAGTGCATTTTGACAGAATTATTTCTTATGTTTTCTTATGCCTTCTTTTTTCTTATGGCTAAGAAAAACAATGTCACAACATCTAAAGTCAAGAACACTCTTGAGGAGGGAGAAGTATCCAGAGTCTACAATCAAAAGATGCCTTCATGAATGGAAATGCAGAGGGTTTACAAAAAGGTGCAAGCCACTGGTTCCACTCAAGAACAAGAAAGCCATATTAGACTTTGTTAGATATCTAAAAGAGCCTGCACAGTTCTGAAATTTTTATTTGGACAGATGAAACCAAGATTAAATTGTACCAGAATGATAGGAAGAGAAAAGTATGGAGAAGGAGAGAAACAACTCATGATCCAAAGCATACCACATCATCTATTGGAGGTAATGTTATGGTATGGGCATGTATGGCTGCCAGTGGAACCAGGCCAGTAGTGTCTGTTGATGATGTGACTGTTGATAGAAGTAGCAGGATGAACTCTGAAGTGTACAGGGCTACACTCTCTGCTCAGATTCAGCCAAATGCTGCAAAACTGAGACGACAGCGCTTCACAGTGCAAATGGATAACGACCCAAAGCATACTGCAAAAGTTTCTCAAAGAAATGGGATATTCAGTCACCTGATCTCAGCCCAACAGAGCATACTTTTCAGTTATTAAATACAAAACTGAATGCAGAGAGACCCACAAACAAGCAGCAACTGAAGACAGCTGCAGTAAAGGCCTGTTAGAGCATTTCAAGGGAGGAAACACAGTATTTAGTGATGTCCATGGGTTCTAGACTTCAGGCAGTCATTGACTGCAAAGGATTTTCATCAAATTATTAAGAACAGTCCTTATATTTAAAATCATGTTAGTTTGTCCAATTAATTTTGAGCCTCTGAAAACAGGAGACTATGAATACAAATGGCTGTAATTCCTGAACAGTTAAAGTTTTGTTAAGTTTTTGTTAAACCCCTTGAAGCTGAAAGTCTGCACTTCAATCACATATTGACTGTTTCATTTAAAATCCACTGTGGTGGTGTACAGAGACAAAACTACAAAGGCTGTGTCTTTTTGTCCAGCAGATTATGGACCTAACTGTATTCTCTACAATCATTTCACTAAACTGGATTTATTTTCTTTTAAGAATTAATATATGAATACAATAAATAAAGTAAAAAGTGGCATTAGCAAATAAAATTAAATATTATTATTTAAACAATCATCAAAATTTTTAAATGGCTAAATCACGTAAAGAATGTATTTATTAGATGGTTCTGGATGTCTGTCACTGCTGGTGGATTATACTCTGATACTAGCTGTATGTGTCTGTAAGTATTTGCCTGTTCTCTTTAATCAACATGTTACATCAGGTCAGTTTCTTGGGAGGTGGAAATAAATATGCTGCCAGTTAAACTGAACCTTCAACACCAGACAACACAGCTCTTATCATGGTTTCTCGAGGACATAGTGCTGCTGCTATCTCGAGACTGCTATCCTTACCCCATCTATTTAATCCCACAATCAGCGGAACATGGCCACTGCCACCCCAGCAGATAAAAAAACAGCCTGACAGGTTGAAATCAGTTCTAAAGGACCCTTCATGTTCAATAGCAAGGCCCTAGAGGGAGATGGCTGTCTTAAGAAACATCTGGAGAGGATATCCAGGAAAAAGAAAAGCTCACTCCTTATTTACTATTGTTTTTGTTTTACCCTTCATGTAGCTAATGAGTATAAAAAAAAAAAAAAGTCATTGGACTGTACACCTCATTTTGGACTGGTTGGATATTATACCCACAGTGGGATGCACATGAATAACTATTTATTCACATCTGATATGAGCAAAAATCTCCTGCTGTGCTCCCCCTCCCCCAATAAATTTGTTTGCTCTCCTTTTCATTTCCAATAGCAACATAGTTTCCCTTCTATAACCCTTGGACAGATACAGGACTTATCCAACAGGGATTAAAGGTTTCCAATAATTTTACAGGTGACAGAAGACAGATTTGTCAGTTTTCTGGTAAAACCTTCGGTTTGCTTTGTACTTCCATATCATACCAATAAAACTGAAGCGTTACTTTTGCATGAAAACCCTCGTTTCATTTTGAGCCCCTGCGTAACATCTTCTTTCCACACAACAGCAATAGATTATTCCATTAATAAACATTTTACCAGCTGCACAAGTTATTGGACTTGAGTGGCTGCACTTGAAGTCTATTGTTGTCACTCGCTGCATCTAACAATAAAACATTAACCGCAGTTAATAACCTTCACCGAGAGTGAACATTAAGTGCACATTCATCACATACTCCGAATACAAATATAAAGTTCTGCGGCTTTCACTTAACATAAATAAATAAACACATGAATCGTCCTGCAAGACTTATTGTGCTAGTCTGATCCCAGGATAAAATGTCGGGATGCACCTCGCTGCTGGAAAAAGTTTAGCTCAGGCTTGCTAATCCTTCTTTTCACAGATAAATGTCATGGGTTATAGAAATAATCAATGCATATGAACATAAACACCATCGGTAGTTCGCACTGTGAATTGTAATAATCCTATTGTTTACCCATTTGTTTGTAGGTACTATGCACAGTGCCTGTCTGTGTGTTTAAAGTGCATTAGTTGTGATTGTTGGTGCTGACACGCTGATAACTTTTGCTCTTTGTTCAGGCACGGAAGCCTTCGAGCGGGTCATTAACCACAGATAGTGACATGGTGGTCATATGGCTCACTGTTCACTATACACCAGGGGGTGCCCATCAGTCAGGGTGAGAGGCACAGTGGAATGACAGATGCTTGATGGGTGATGACACTAAATATGCTGTCATTTGGCCAGAGACTGAAGCCAGACTCAGTCAGCAGGCCTTGTTAAATGACAGAAGCAGCTTCCTCCTTCACATTTTCTGATGGAATAATCGTATAGCAAGAAGATGTACAGATGTATTCTGCATTTCACTTGAGCATTTTTTCAAGCAAAATCTCTGCTGTCTTGTAAAGAAGTAATTAAATTTCTCAGAAATGAAATATTACTAGAAGGAAAATATCAAGGAGAAGCTCATCTTAGGCGGCAAGGGTTTTATTATGTAGGATCCATAGGTGTTGTAAGCTGCATAGAGCTGTGCTCCACATGTGGTCCTGTAAGCAAGGTCAAGGATAATGGATCTCTTTGTGGTTTATTCTTTAGTCTTTTCGTCCACTTCGTTTTCTCATACCTACGTTACCTTCTGTCCAAAACTGTGACCTTGAGGCTAAACTGTTAGCCCTCGGGGATCTTGTCTTGCACTAAAGTCAATTATGTTGCGGTAATGCATTATGTTGGGTAACATTCCCCAGACAATCAGTCATTGTCTGCACAAGCTGGTTGCACTGGCTCATCCTCCTCATCTCACATTCCATTACGGTGCAGCCCAGGTGGGGATCTGTGTAAGGGCCATCCCTGTTTCTGACAAGGTCACCCTGCACTGTGAATGGGCAGTCCCTTGTATTTACAACTGCATGACTCAGGTTCAATCGTAGAAAGTTTTAACATTTTGTAGAGGTGCCTCTTTTACTGATAAGTTGCTCAGTAAGGGGGTTTCTTAAAGTTTCTACTATGAATAAGGGCCTGAAAAGTAATCCTTTTTTTCCATATAGAGAGTTTGAAAATGACCTTTGCCTATTACACCGTGCTAATGAAATATCTGCCATTCAACAGTAGCTCCTGTCTGATACACTTTATAATAATATCACATGTAGCCAGCAGAGTGGGGTAAAGACAGAGCAGAGAGGGAGCATTTACAAAGGAGCATTATGAGTCTGGTCACAACAGCGCTTTGAAAAGCAGGATCAATACCATTTCTGTGACCAATTTTACAGTTCTCTGGGTCTCTTGCCTCTGGAGTAATAAAGCTGTTTTCACCTCACATCCTTCAGTCTTAGCTGTACAGTCACTGGTGGCAAAATTAAGGCAATATGTTTGATAATCCCTCGGCAATGGCAACATTTCCTAGTCTGCAGTTGATCAACTGGATCACAATGGCTTAAAGAAGATATTATTTGACTCACAAGTTATTCTTTTGAATAATGCAGTGGTTAAGCCTTTTTTCTGTTAAGAAATTAATTCATGCATCTTACAGCTGGAGCCAGTATCTGTTTGGGTCAGGTGTGGTACCAGACACAACCAGCTCTTGATTTTAATCTTGATGAATCATTGCTGTCTCAATGCAAGGCATTGGAACAGATGGTTGTTTGTACAGGGTCGGTTTGGTCCTCCACTATGCCCTCGTGTCATGCAGTATGGAGTCAGCTGACAGCCAATCACCATCACATGCAAGGAGCCAAGATTTGCAGTTTGTCCTTGGAAAAGCCAAGAAGGTGAACCCGATGTAAGAATACTTATATTGTGATTACGTGAAAATCAACCGTGGTCTTATTTAAAAGATAAAGCAGCAATAATTCATGAACATGTCCCTTTATTTTTCTATGTATGTTCTCCATGTTTTGTTCTCCATTGTTTTGTTAAAGTTGTCTTTGTAAATGTTTAACTAGGTTTAAATATCCATTAAACATTTGTTAGGCTTTAATGAGAGACATAAAGTGTTGAGAAATGTAAACAAAGCTGTCTTTGTTCATGCTGAAAACTCTACAGGGGACCTTTCAGGCTGTTGCTTCTTCATTTTCATGGAGCGAACCCTCTGGCTGGATTTCCTAATGACATAGCAGATGCTCTACATCCAGTCTGAAGGGTTGCTAGAACCCAGGGAATCAGTGATAACTGCCTTTTTCTCATCAGTATGTCAAATATAAAACAGACAACTGCGAAAATGTCATTTAACTGAAGAGAGTTTACCAAGATGCCTTTCCGGACTGATGAGTTTGATTGTGAAATAAACCATTTACCAATGTGCACCGACATATTTGTCTTGAGGATCAGTTTTAGTTCCCATATTTTATGAGGTACTGCTTATATGAGTGTCACTACAAGAATAGGGACAAATTTAGGATTGAAAAGATTGTGCTGACTTCAAACAAAAAGTTTTAGATTGAAAGTTTCTTACAAGATGGACTGAAAGCCTTTTACTCTTTGTAAATTGTATGTGATAATGTAGCATACACGTCAGCACTTTTGAGTAAATAGAAAATAGAAAGCTGTAATTGAAATTTTTAGGGATGTAAGCACTTTGGGGAATTTCCCTCTTGAAGAGCATGCAAAGCCACCGGATGATGTGATGATGTTATTTTTCTGACTTTGGCAGTTTTGCAATGTTTTCTTGGTCCTCTTTTTTTGTGTTTCTCAAGAAATGCAAACATACTGGCACAAACTGGTGCTGTGATCTGGTGACAAACTGTGGGAGCTGTGTGTTGTTCCTAATATTCAGCACAAAGCTTTTTTGCAGTATCGCTGAAGTATAACTGGCCTATGGTTTCCTGTGTAACTGTATCACAGTTCA
This sequence comes from Paratilapia polleni, assembly GCA_015106735.1. Classification (NCBI taxonomy): domain Eukaryota; kingdom Metazoa; phylum Chordata; class Actinopteri; order Cichliformes; family Cichlidae; genus Paratilapia; species Paratilapia polleni. The sequence continues at coordinate 910 of VUQI01063802.1, read as the reverse complement.
ATGTGGACCCGTTTACCTAAACATGCTATCTATATGAGGTCCCTCTCATAGTTAAGACATTTCTGTGTGGGCTGGATCCTCTGTGATTTTTCCAAAGTGAAAGCAAATCCATCTCACCTACAAGGAAAAGAACAACAGTGTTTTGTCAAATGGACCTCAGTTTCAGAAAAACTGGCTATGCTAACATCATTCTGCAGGGCTGTAATGCGAAGGAGCATAGCAAGTTAATTTTATCTCTGTGTACGTTCTCAGTCAGCCAGGCCATGGTAGCCTTAAGTGCTTGAGTTGAAGGCAACTGGACTTCTTTTTAGCTTCATGAAGAGGTTTTACCTCTCACCTGAGAGGTAAATCTGTCATAGGCCAAGAAGGCCTCTTTTGATACCAGGACTCACACACGACTCAGGAAACAGTACTGACCGAGTTTACAGTTTATTTGGAATGGGATAATAAACAGTTCACAGCTCGGAAGCCGGCGAGTCAGGTCACAGGTGTGTACTGGAAGAAGAGAAAGATGATTAATCAGAGAATCCACTGAGATCCACTTACTGGGTGAGGGCAGGACGAGCAATCTTACTTGGGGGAATCCGGTGATGCATTGGAGCCAGGGGTTCACTTTCTGGAGGAGACGTTGGAGGGAGGACAGGCAGGTGATTGGTTTTAGGAGTGAATCCAGTAGGTCCAGAGACGGGGAGCAAGTGACAGGTGAGATTATCCTTGAATGGATACGGAGAACTGAAACGAGAAACAGGGCAGCCACAGGTGAGTAACAAGATTTCTAACTTATTGGTATATCTAAAGGTAGCCTGATTACCGCACGGATGAGCAGACAATCTGGCGAAGGTGGAGTGCTTGAACTGGTCCTTAAGAGCAGGCAGGTGATGAGGGATGCGGTGCAGGTGCTCTGTAGAGG
>VUQI01063800.1:0-19300 GCA_015106735.1 Paratilapia polleni | reverse complement strand
TTTTTCCTCCGGGTTTTTTTTTTTTTTTTTTTGTTTGTTTTTCTTTAGCCATACAAGTTTTTCCTCTGTAGCTGCACTGCCCAGTCTGCTCAAATCAGCAGCAACATGTGTTTATAAAACGTCTGTCAAGGCAGAAAACTGTTAAGAAAACATACATAATTATATAAGGCAGAAGCACCATCTTATCTGTAAAACTATGTTTGTTTGCCAGAGGGCTTGATGTTACTTCTTTGATACATTAAGCATATATTGTATATTCTTTCTGCTAGAATATGTTCTAGTTAAATGATGAATAACTTGTTTTACTGGCAAGTGTGTGTGTGTGTGTGCGTGTGTGGTAGGGCTGCAGTTAATGGTAATTAGTCACTAATCAATCAGTTAGACAACAGAATTTTTTTTTTTTTAATTTATCTGAGAAATGGTCCACAATTGATTCTAAATAGTATTACTTTTGTCCATCAACACTTTAATTAATCAGTGAATTTTTGTTTTAGCGCTTGTGTGTTAGGTGTGTGTATGCATGTGTACTTTTTATCAACGGCCCTGCTGCCCTCAGCACTGCCTTCACTTCCTCAAATAGGTGCTTAAATTGCAATATTATAGCTGTGGCTTTGGCTGTCAGTACCATCTATACATTTATCACAGAACAATCTGTCTCGTTACTGTTCGTGCACAGTTTCTGCACCAGTAAACCGTAGTTCAGTAAAGACCTGAGTCACACAGTGGGAAATGAGCCACAGCAGGTCATTATCACTGTTAGGAAAACTGTACCCAAATGACAAAATGTCATTTAAATTACAACAGAAAGGCCAAGCAAGGTCGATATGGTTCTGTATGTTGGACTTGTATTGCCTTGTCTTTGATAACTGTGCCTCATATTCTGCTTCTGGTCTTGACTCCAGTAACATGCAAACGCCTTTTACATGCATATCAAGCAAAGTTGAGTAAAAGTGCTACAAATTTGATAGCGGTATGTATATGTTGTAACATATTTTCTACTGTAGATGGTACTTTCATCTTTTTTATATACATTTTCATCTGTGATCTGTTGTTAAAAACTCATGCATTGTTTTTGTGAAGTGTTTATTTGATATTCGTAGAAATACCTTAATTTAGTGCTCATGTTGACATAAGTGTCAGTTGATTGAGCAGTTATAATGTTGGAGTATTCAGATGATGTGTAGCTGTGGTTTCAACTAGGATTTTTTTTTATATATTGTATCAAACTCTTCATTAAAATGAGTACTCTGTTTTTACTTGTCTTTCTTTTTATTTATGTTTTGCAACATTAATTTTAAGGGAATACTTAATCCACACTTTGCCATACATATGTTGCTGATTGGTGTACCAAAACCAGCTAGGGACTATAGTGTACATTGTTGTGAATACTTGGATGGGCCTAATAGGGATCCAAAGTCCAATGAGTGTCACCTGCCAAGTGTCACTTAAGGACTGAAAAATACACTCACCAGACACTTCATTAGGCACACCTTGCTGGTACCGGGCTGGGCCTCTTATGTCTTCAGAACTGCATTAATTCTTTGTGGCATAGATCCAGCAAGGTGCTGGAAACATTCCTGGCATTTAAACAATGCTCAGTTGGTACTACGAGGACCAGAGTGTGCCATGAAAATATTCCCGACATCATTACACCACCACCAGCAGCCTGAACCGTTGATACAAGGCAGGATGGATCCATGCTTTCATGTTGTTTAAGCCAAATTCTGACCCTACCATCTGCTCCAAGGTTTGACATGTTGTGCATTCAGAGATGCTCTTCTGCGTACCTTGGTTATTTGAGTTACTGTTGCCTTCCTATCAGCTCGAAGCAGATATTTGCATTAACGAGGAGCTCAACAAGTGTACCCCACAAAGTGGCTGGTGAGTAAAAATAAAAGATGTATGAAGACACCATGACATCACCTACTGGTTTGTGGAATTTTTGGAGCTAGACGTTACCGCATTTGGACAAGGGAGTGGAGCGCTGACCTATCGGGTATCTTGGTTACCAAGGTGCATGGCACAAATACCTGCTAATTGGAGCTAATTTTTTATTTTTTTTTTTTTTTTAAGTGTGAATTTCACTCACAAAAACTAAAACTCTTGGGCAGGTTGTACCTTACCACAGGCCATATTATTTGTGCGCCAGTTGAAGGGACGAAGCTGCCACATCCCTTATAATGCATAGCTTTAAGTCCGAATGCAATTTAAACAGGTGAGTTATGACAATATTGCTCCAATATAATTTAGTTATCCCGAATGGGGAACCATTTTTGTACCGGGCCCTTAATATGTTTATTTCTCCTGTAAAGTTGGGCATTTTAACATGGTAGTCTGTCAGGATTGACTCACTTTGGAGCCAGGCTCAAGTGGGCATTCAATGAACTGCAGTTTTTGGCACTTCCACATTTGCTTCTTTTTTAAGACCTTGAGGTTGCCACATGGTAGGAAGTAGTGAAGTTCATATTTAATTCTATGGTCAGATACTTCAACGCACTTTTGCTCCACAAGCTGTTTCACATAAGTTTAGTTTAGTCATTTTTTTTCCGCTGCAGAGGAACTACACTCCCATGTCAGCCCCAGATCTGTGCTTAAAATGACCACTAAGTTATGTGAAATGACCATAAGCTTTTACATATCAGTGCCCAGGGGCTCACTGGTTCATGATCCGTCCATGTGCGTAGCCTGTGTGAGCCACTAACTGTGAATTAAGATAATGCTTAATGACGCTACACATCACAGTATCAATAACTATATCCTGTATATGGGCTCAGAAGGAGCTTGGCTCCCTCTGTCTGTGCTGTTAAAGGCTCTGTGTATGCAAGACCGACATCTGCTTGTCTCTGAAAATAGCACAGGGGGCAACGTGAGAGCGTGGTCCTAGAAAAACACACGTTATGGATGTGTTGGCCTGCAGAGATTGCAACATCGACCGACCTGTTGCTGCTTCTCAGATATGATCCTCACCAGTGCCAGACTGGTGGTTCAGATGAGAAGTGGTGACCTGAGTGAGACTACATGTTCAGAGGAAGAGACTTGAAAACAAGGTAAATTAACCTTTAGTTCTGTTTACATGCCTGTATTATATGTCATGGATCACTTGTGCTATTCATTCATATGTATAATTATAAAGAAAGGGGAATTAGCCTTTGAACTGAATTGAATTGAATAGCCTTGTTGGGGATTTGTATTTTGAACAGTATGCTTTTATTCTTAAGCTTTAATCTTTGTCATTAAACATCAGGGAGAATTTTTTTTTTAATTTAACAAATCATGCATTAAATAAGTGTTAACAATTAAATTTGAATTATCCCATCTAATTTTTCCCTATCATCTCTACATCAGCACTGCTGGAATAATGGGGGATCTGAGACAGACAATTGAGGTCATGTCACAGACAATATGTTCGAGCTCACGAGTTCCATCTGAGGAGTACTTAAAGGCGTCAAATGGTGGGAAAGAAGAGAAAGTGCAGCTGAAGCGGGAAATTTCTCTCATGAATGGGATCTGCCTCATTGTGGGTAACATGATCGGCTCTGGGATTTTTGTTTCACCAAAGGGGGTACTCATGTACAGCGGCTCTTACGGACTGTCGTTGCTGATTTGGGCTCTTGGAGGCATCTTCTCAGTGTTTGGCGCTTTGTGCTACGCAGAGCTTGGCACCACCATCACTAAATCTGGAGCCAGCTACGCCTACATCCTGGAGTCATTTGGTGGGTTCTTGGCTTTCATTCGTCTGTGGACGTCCATCCTCCTCATCGAGCCGGCCAGCCAGGCTGTGATTTCGCTGACGTTCGCTAACTACCTGGTGGAGGCTTTCTACCCCACCTGCCAGCCGCCTTATGATGCTGTCCGCCTCATTGCTGCAGCCTGCCTCTGTAAGAAACACGTCTGTGGCTCAATGAGTGTGTCTACTGGGTTTTGTTTGAATTATAAATGTGCATTTTTACAATGAAACAAAATCTGTGCTGTTGCAGAAAAAAGTTAAATTTACCCGCTTTTAGAATTTTTCACTCTGTGCCCTGGTTCTTGATGTTAGTTTGATGTCTGTGTCTCTTTTTTCTGTTTAGTTCATTTAGGTTTTTTTTTCCAGTCATCATGCATAATACAATAAGTATAGGAAGTATAAACAATACAAAGTCAGCAGTCTCTTGTAGTGACTGGACTGGTTCAGACAAAGAAAAATGCTTCTACAGTCATGAGAAAAAGAACATTTTCACAGTCCTGTGAAAAACTAAATACACCCCATGATTCAGTAGCTTGTAGAACCACCTTTAGCAGCAAAAACTTAAAGTCATCATTTTCTGTATGACTTTGAGTCTCCCACATTGTTGTGGAGAATTTTTGGCCCTTGAGTGTTGTGGACAACACTTTGATTCTTTTCTTTTTCAGCCATTCTGTTGTAGATTTGCTGCTCTGTTTGGGATAATTGTCCTGTTGCATGACCCAATTTGGACCAAGCTTTAGCTGTCGGACAGATGGCCTCACATTTGACTCTAGAATGCTTTGATATACAGAGGAGTTCATGGTCGACTCATTGACTGCAAGTTGCCCAAATCATCACCCCTCCACCACCCTGCCTGAGGTGCTTGTGCTGATATGGTGTGTTTGGTTTTCTCCAATCATGCTGCTGTGCATTATGGACAAACATCTCCACTTTGGTCTTGTCTGTCCAAAGGACATTGTTCCAGAAGTCTTGTGGTTTGCTCAGATGCAACTTTGCAAACCTAAGTCATGCTGCCATGTTCTTTTTAGAGAGAAGAGGCTTTCTTGTTCAGTCTTTTTCTAATTGTACTGTGATGAACTTTAACATTTAACATGCCAACTGAGGCCTGTGGAATCTGAGATGCAGCTCTTGCGTTTTTTGCAGTTTCTCTAAGTATTGCACAGTCTGACCTTTGGGTTAATTTGCTGGGATGCCCACTTCTGAGAAGATTGCGGCATTATGTTAACACATGGCTGAATGCTCCAGACCAGCAAACTACCAAAACTTCTGCTTTTATAGAGGTCCTCACACTTGCTGATGATTATTTCCTTAGCAGCAAATGAGAGCTACTTTTAACCTCTTAATTCCTATGGAAGCAGTAAGGGTGTACTTTTTTTTTTATAGCTTACATTGTTATCAATTAAAGCCATACCCTTGTAATCCCTTTTAATCTATACAAATGCCTCTCAAATTATAAAAAAAAAAGCTTTTATGCACAGGCTGGGAATGACTTTCATTTTGTTCTGCTGAAATAAAAACAGTAATTAAATGTCAACAGGGTAATTTTCCTTTTCAGTGGCAGAGCCCGCTATTCCTGCACTGGATTTAAATTACTTAATTCTGATGATGCAATCAAGTATTACTGCTTGTAAGTTTACTCTCTCATCAGCCTCCCTGCTCATTCTCTTATTTCACTATTAGAGCTTTATTAAGTCACTAGTGATGGACACCTACCATTTTCCACTCCTGCCACCTCACAGACACAGCACAGGGGGTAGTGCTGTTACTTCTCTGTTTCCTGCTTCGAACCTGGGTCAGGATATTCTGTGTGGAGTTTGCATGCTCCTCCAGGCGCTCTAGCAGTTAAAAAAAAAGAAAGAAAGCTAAATTAATTCTCTTTTCACTGTGGCAGATGGTTGGGGTAGGATGCTTAGGTTGGGTCAAATGCAGAGAACTGACAGTTTCCTTACAGGGTTGAGTATATGTTATCCTTAACATGTCACAGGAAATGTAATGTATGTATAATAATGTATATTCATCAGTGCAGATATTCTGTATATTTCCAGAGTTTAATAAAATTAGATGAAAAGGGTTTTAGTGCTACTTGTTTGGGAATATGTTAATAAAACCAAGCGGTAAAGTGGTATTATGTCTCTGTCACATTCACATCTGGTCTATTCTTACCAGTACCAAACTCAATAACCCTTAGTGTGACTGGTATCCGCTAAGGTTAGGCTGCCAGTCCTGTGAAATACCACAATGTTTCACAGCCTGGCTTTGTGGTGTGAAGACTGTAGTGGGCAGAAGTGGTATTTAGGTGAGAGAGAGCAGCGATGCTGTGAGTCATGAATCGCTCTACCAAGAAGTGAGTTTCTGTTTCTGTACCCACAGACTGAATGTGACACAAAGAAAAGAGCAGCCTGAGAGAATCAGGTTTCTGTTAGCTACAGTACATAGCTCTTTAGTTTCACAAACTGATCCACTGGGTAAATTCTTGTATCCTGCAGGATTTCTCATTGTACATCCTAACAAGAAAGCAGAAGCAGTACTAAATTCTGCGTTTGGTCTTGTTTGTTTTAAGAAGGCTTCATTCATTGCCTTCATCCTCTGGTTCATCCAGGTATCCTCATCTTCATTAACTGTGCTTATGTGAAGTGGGGGACTCTAATCCAGGAGATCTTCACTTATGCCAAACTCATGGCGCTCTTCCTCATCAGTATTATAGGAATCCTGAAAATATTTACCGGTAAGTGAAACTAAAAGTAAGAAGTCATCTGAGAGAACTACATTTAAAAAATGTCACATGCTTAAAACTCAAACTTCTCTTTGTGTAGGAGAAACAAAGAGTTTTGAGAATCCGATGGAGGGCTCATCGACAGACCCTGGTGCCATCGCTTTGGCCCTCTATTCAGCTCTCTTCTCTTACTCTGGCTGGGACACGCTCAACTTTGTAACTGAGGAGATTCAGAATCCAGAGAGGTGATCCAAACAGACATACAAAACACATTCAGACATGTACGCTTGAGCCTCTGTGGACAATTCTGACTTGATTTCATCTCCTGCTTTTAGCTTCCTGATGAGTAATCCACTAACAATTAATGTTTGACAGTGGTGCTGATTGATCAGAGTAGAAGGATTAACGTGCCTTTGAGGAGATTAGCTAAGATAATACAGACAATAAAAACGAGCCACTGGAAACTGCACTAAAACAAGAAACATTAAAAGCAGTAAAAGTCCAGCATTTGTTTGTACTTTATTTAAGGCAGCTGGGGGGGAAAAAAAGTCGTGTAAATACATGCATATGGATTTGCTCTTCAGAGAACAATGAAAACGGAGAGCATTTCAGCAGCCATGTAAGCCTAATTTAGATTTAATCATAAATTCAGGCTATGTTGTGTTTTGTATTGGATGTTTCACATCTTTAATTGTATAATGTTGTATTTATTGTGCTTTTCACTCCAGAACCAACCTTTCAGGCTAACAGGGACATCAGTGTTCCCTAAAGTGCTTTGCAAATTTCTCCATGGGCATGGATTAATTTTAGTTGAACTTATGAGGGCTCTGTAAGTGTCTCTCTTCACTACGTGGCCTTTTTAAGCTTCTTTCAGGTCATTGTTTTGGTTTGCTCTTTCCAGAAGCAGCAGCTGTTTTCAGCAAAATCTACACTATAAACCCATTACACACTACTTGTGCACCACCAGACTGCAGGCAGACCCAGTGGGACACAAGCTAGGGATGATAGTGGAGCATGTAGTAGGACAGAACCAGAACCAGAACCAGAACCCTTCAGAAACTGGTGGGGACCAAAACCAGAGCTAAAAGAGAGTGAATGGTGGACATTTATCTGAGAGAAAGATGCATGACTCCAAAAGAGGAGCTACTAAAGTAAACTAAAAGCTGATAATTAGTCAGTTTTGTTTCTGCTGTCCCCAAGTAGCAAAAATATCCATTATTGCAGGTTTAACTGCAGATGCTTCAGATTGCTTTTATAAGTCATGCTGTATCACAGCTTGACATAACTGTCTCATTAATAGCTATCTAAATAGTTTTAAATTTTCTATTCTTGATATAAAATCACACCACTTGTTATTATACTGCAATTCTTTGTCCCAGCCCACTGTAAAATTTGTTCCTGAACAGAGGGTAACAGACTGTAAAGGCTGGAACTTGGACGCTACTGTAATCGCTGTGTGTGTGGTGGTGGTGTTGTTGCAGAAATCTGCCACTGGCCATCGCCATTTCCATGCCCATAGTGACCATCATCTACCTGCTGACCAACGTGGCGTACTATGTGGTTCTAGACATGCCCTCTCTGCTGGCCAGTGACGCTGTTGCTGTGGTAAGACACAAACAGTCACCTGACAGATTCATTCCTGCTAAATATAGGTCTGTTCTGCTTAGGGGTAGTTGACCCAAGACATTTTGTTCACTGAGATGAAAACAGGACCATAAATAAAGTAAAAGTAACTTCTGTGATCAAAGTCAATTGCAGAAAATATAAGGGTCTAAGGCACTGATAGGCTCTTCTGAAAACTGGTCAGACCTCTTTAAACCAGAATGTGTAGTGTGAAATAACTTTTACAAATATGACCCCACAGACATTTGGAAATGCAGTCCTGGGGCCATTCAGCTGGATCATCCCTGTTTCAGTGGCCATGTCCTGCTATGGAGGACTCAATGCTTCCATCATTGCTGCGTCACGGTAATGAGAAAACACTGAGTATGTGCTTACTTTGACCAACTTAAAAAGTAACCTTCCACCTCACTGATCGTGCAGGCTGTTTTTTGTTGGAGCCAGAGAAGGTCACCTCCCTGACAGTCTGAGTCTGATCCACCTGAAGCGCTTCACCCCCATACCTGCACTGCTGTTCAACGTGAGAAACACAATCATCTTCTAAAACACAACAGCAGATTTAATCACAAGCTTTCACATCAAATACACGTCCTGTGTCGAATTCTTTACTTTGCACTGTGCTGTGTGGCTGCAGGGCGTAATGGGTCTCATCTTCCTGTGTGTGAGGGACGTGTTTCAGCTCATCAACTACTTCAGCTTCAGTTACTGGCTCTATGTGGGTCTATCTGTGGCCGGCCTCATCTATCTGCGCATCACTCAGCCAGACAGACACAGGCCTGTCAAGGTGAAGTTTTTTTTTTGTTTGTTTTTTAGCAGTTGTTTAGATTCATACATGTATGCTTGTATGGACATATTTAGAATATTCCAGTAATATTAAACCCAAAATAACATGAGAAAATCCAAAGCAGTTGTCATACACTAGTAGGCAGGTCAGCAAGGCAACTAGATCAGACAGGGAGTTGGCAACAATATAAAAAAAGGCTCAAACACACCAGGAACAACAAACTGACAGAGGATGAGGCAGAAACCAAAGGCAGGTCATGAATGGGAGATTTAGGAGAAAAAAAACAAACTACACAGGAGGTTTATATACAAAGGTTTGGCTAACTCAGAACAGGTGTTACAAAAAGCTAGCATGAAAACTACCAAAGAGAGGAAGTAAAACTGATAAGGGTACATGCAGAAACAGGATAACAAAAACAAAAACAGGAAGTAATTTATCACAAGTCATAAGTACCATAAGATATGACAGAAATGTATTTTCATTATTGGACATGACATATAATATATATTTCTCTATGTGAGTTTGCCCACCCCACCAGTGGGGTTAGGTTAACTGGTAATTCTAAATTGGCCGTAGGTGTGAATGTGAGCGTGAATGGTTGTCTGTCTCTCTGTGTTAGCCCTGTGACAGACTGGCGACCTGTCCAGGGTGTACCCCGCCTCTCACCTTTGACAGCTGGGATAGGCTCCAGCCCCCACCCACAACCCTGAATAGGATAAGTGGAAGAAGATGGATGGATGGAGCTTGCCCACTTTAAATCTCATATTTACCATCATCAGATTTATTTATGCTAGATTAACAATTCAAGATTAAAAGATTATATTGATCCAGTTCTAGCTCTGCTAAAAGGCTAGTGTGAATAAGAAACAGGAAACACTTAACTTTGCCCCCTTTATTTAGAATTCATAAGCAGTGTTTGTTAATGTGCTGTATTTAGTACAGCACATTAGCAAACACACTCAAAATTGTACACACTCAAAATTAAAAGCCCAAGGACTAAGTTAGGTGATTTTTCGTGCATACTGATTATTAACATAATAAAACAGCGAACATAGTGGTTTGAACCATTACTCTCCATGTAAACGTGCATATTTAAACACCCAAAGATGCTCAAAAAGACTAACTAGATGTGTGTCTTTTCCTTTTCACAGCTGACCTTGTTCTTCCCCTTCATCTACTGTCTGTGTAGCCTGTTCTTAGTCATCGTCCCTCTGTACGGAGACACTGTCAACTCTCTCATAGGAATTGGCATTGCACTGTCTGGTGTGCCAGTTTTTTATGTGGCCATTTACCTGCCTGAGGAGAGGAGGCCTAAATTCATCCACAAACTAAACAGTAAGGCTTAAAATATATATTTTAAACTTATTTCAGTGAAGTTGTTTTAAGATCTAATTGTCATTTAAATATACAGTCCTGTGAAAAACTAAGTACAGCCTTACTGCTTTCAGATGAATTAAGAGGGTAAGTAGCAGCCAGGTTCTGCTAATCAAATGCACTTGATTAATTGATCATCAGTAAGTGTGAGCACCTCTATAAAAGCAGACGTTTTGGCAGTTTGCTGGTCTGGAGGATTCAGGTGTGTGTTAACACAATGCCAAGGAGGATAGATAGCAACAATTTTAGAGATGCAGTTGTTGCTGCCCATCAGTCTGGGGAGGGTTATAAGGTCATTTCCAAATAATTTGAAGTCCATCATTGTACATTGAGAAAGATTATTCATAAGTGGAAAACATTCAAGACAGGTGTCAATCTTCCCAGGAGAGGACCCAGCAAATTCACCCCAAGGTCAGCCTGTGCAAGGCTCAGAGAAACTGCAAAAAACCCAAAAGCTACATCTCAGACTCTACAGGCCTCAGTTAGCATGTTAAAATGTTAAAATTCATGACAGTACAATTAGAAAAAGACTGAACAAGAAAGCCTGAAAAAATGAACAAGTATGACTTATTTGGAAGGGTTTTCAGGAGTAACTCTTCTCTCTAAAAAGAACATGGCAGCACAGTTTAGGTTTGCAACGTTATATCTGAACAAACCACAAGACTTGTGGAACAATGTCCTTTGGATAGACGAGACCAAAGTGGAGCTGCTTGAACACATTTGAAGAAAACCAAACAGCATATCAGCACAAACACCTCATACCATCTGTCAAGCATGGTGATGGAGGGGTGATGATTTGGGCTTGTTTTGCAGTCACAGGACCTGGGCACCTTGTAGTCAATGAGTCGACCATGAACTCCTCTGTATATCAAAGTATTCTAGAGTCAAATGTGAGGCCATCTGTCCGACAGCTGAAGCTTGCAACAGGACAATGAGCCCAAGCACAGTAGCAAATCTACAACAGAACGGCTGAAAAAGAGAAGAGAATTAAGGTGTTGCAATGACCCAGTCAAAGTCCAGACCTCAACCTGATTGAAATGTTATCGCAGGACCTTAAGACAGCTGTGCATAAAGGAATGCCCACAAATGTCAATGAACTGAAGCAATGCTGTAACGATTTGAGAGACTCATAAAGTCATACAGAAAGCATTCTTTCAAGTTATTGCTGCTAAAGGTGGTTCTACAAGCTATTGAATCATGGAGGTGTACTTCAGAGGACTGCATAGAGTCCTATGATAACTTTCTTTTGCACATAACTCTAAATCCTGTTGTTCAAACACATGACGAGGAAGTGATAAAGGGAAAGTACTCCCTTATTTATTTAATTCTACCTGTTCTCTTTCTTTCACCCTTTACCCAGATATCTGCTCCACATGACTTTATTATCAAGTACAGCATTAATCATCTTGAATTATGAATCAGCTCTAACTGACCTCTTCTCTCCCTCTGTGTCTTCCCATCCCTCCCACAATTTCCCTTCTGTCCCCGCCCAGCCTTCGCCACCAAATACACCCAGATGTTGCTCTACTGCTGCCTGACAGAGTCTGACACAGAGGCAGAAATGCGAGCAGGGGGTAAAAGACAGTGAACCTGCAGAGAAATTCTTGAAGCCTCGTTCCTGGAAAACAAGGCTTTGCATGTACTGAGCAATGAGGAGCAGACTCTCAACGTTTGCGAGGATGACCCGGCATCTCAAATGAAAGATAAATCATTTGAGAAACTGCCCACTTTTGCTTTCTTCTGTAAATGCGTTTTCTACTGAGATCAAGGAACATCTTCTATGAGGATATAAATAAAACTAATAAAAATAGAACAGTATGTAGCTGAAGCTAGCATTTTATTTTTTGGACTTGTGTGAAGATGTAAGCTGATCACCTTTTGTCTGTTTAACACATTAAGTAATGAAAATGTGGCAAGAATCCATCATGTCATCCTCATGTGATCATAGTATTCAGTTTTCAGTTTTTTGTTTTTTTTTTACAGTTTGATTATTTTCATATGTGAATGAACGTCCAAATGGAAAACCCTATAAAAATGTCAGTTTCAGCTAGTAAGACTGATTCCTGAGCAGTTTCACTGTGAAGCAGTTTTATTTCATGTTCTTTCAAGAAAGTTAGCATATTTATGTTTCCTAAGTACAACTTTGTAATCACGCCGGGTGTATTTATTTGGTCATGTACAGTAAGACTTTATTTTGACCATTGTAATAAAGTTTTTTCTTTTCTATCCTACTTTACAACAAGCTGTTCTACTCTGTGAGAGTCAAGCTATTTTTGCACTACGCAAATACTAGTGTGTGTGGTATGTGGAATGTGTGGTAAAGTCCCTCACACATTCACTCACTCTTTTGATGGGCTGCAGCTTTGTCTGTCATCTGTCATCAGCTCTGAAGCTGCATCACCCACGTGAAAGCAACATGAGTGCAGAAGTAATCTGCTGTTGTAGATGGTTAAAGCTGGCCTTCCTTCAGATGCTTCTCGAATGTGTTTGATACAATTTATGGCCTATTTATTGAAAAAAAAATCAACCTTATGATTGAAAGCATTTAAATGACAAACCTTATGCTAATTTTAATATTTAAACAACTCATTTGAACCAAAGCACTTAACACTTTAATGCTTTCAGAATAATTTGTAACTTTTGCGAGATTCACAGTTCAAAGTATTCCTTATTCATCCCATACTGGGTCTTTGTGCAGCCTCTCAGTTCATCTAATATCTGCCCCTCACAAACAGGACCAGCAGGTGGCTGCTTACAGTCAGAGCTGTGTGTCTGAGATGACCGTATTATGATAATGCCTCTCTCTGACAGGATACAGAGCCACGGGTAGAAAAACTGTCTAAAACTGAGTGTTGGAAGCAGTGTGAAACCTGAGCTTTTGGCTCATAAGGATTACTTGCACATCTGTTGGTTCCATTATTTATAACTTCGCATATTTTTTAATATGAGCATCCACAATTTATATATATATATATATATGTGTGTGTGTGTGTGTGTGTGTGACAGAAAATAATTTATTATTTATATTTATATTTATTTATTTGTATTCATGTGTCGTGGCAGATGGCTGCTCCTCGCTGAGCCTGGCTCTGCTGGAGGTTTCTTCCTGTTAAAAGGGAGTTTTTCCTTCCCACTGTTGCCAAGTGCTTGCTCATAGGGGGTCATCTGACTGTTGGGGTTTTCTGTCTATATTATAGGATCTTTACCCTAAAATATAAAGCACCTTGAGGTGACCGTTGTTGTGCTTTGGCGCTATATAAATAAAATTGAATTGAATTGAATGTGTTATGAACAGACTTTGTTTCATATTTTTGCACAATATTTCTGTATAACTTGAGAATATTCTCTCTGTCTATGTGCACTGCTTTGCATCGCCTGTGTTCAATGTACCAGTCTTTAAAAGTTTGTGATTATGCTCGTCACAGTGTTTTCTTAACTGGACTTGATCACAAATGATACAGTGCTTAACACATTTATTAGACCACCAACCAATGAAAGGTTTATGCCACAGCTGCCCTAAATTAACAGTATTGGTAATTACCAAAATTATTTTTTATGTTTCTGCAATGGTTAATCCACCATGCACAAGCACTTTAATCCAAATTATATTTTTAATGCTAAAATAGAATTATTGTTGTTATCCAGGAATTTTTGAATTTACTGTTGTACAAAAAAGCAGAAAAAAAATAATAAAGCAGATTATTATTTTTTGATTAAGATGCCAAATTACAGTTATTTACTTGCATTCCTGAACAGAAAAATCAGTTTTAGTGGTTGAATGTTATGTTTGATTACTTTCTGACTTCTCAGAGAAGTCCAGTGTGTCAGCTCAAATTTGGGTATAAAAACATGAATTCACTTTGAAATTTCTCACTCCTGTTCAAAATGGTAAAACGTGGAGAACTCACTGAAAAGGAAAGAGTCCACATTAAAGCACTTCATGATGCTGGATGGGTTTTTCTTGTTTTTATGGCAGGTGTTTTAATTTATTATGCACTGTAGAACTGATTTTAAAAGAATAAAATAAAAAAACAACAAAAAAAAACTGAATATTAATGATAGTTTTCCTCCAATTTGCATATCACCCATTAATTCATCAGCTTTGTGAGAGTGTGTCATTAGTAGCACATGCACTGTGTGAAGATGTGAATGTGGCTGTTGGTGGGAAATGTGCTTTGAGTGCTCATTAAAATTATAAAGGCATTATATATATAACTACCAAACTTTCCCACACCTCAACCTACTGCTATGCCTTTTATAGTCCACTTGCAAATTATGGAGCCTTGGGGAATTTATCATGTGTCATGTTTTTTTGTCTTTTTTCTTTTCCTTTCCTTTGTAAAGGGGCCACATACAAGGGCTTAAAAAATCAGGCCCCATCATATCTTAAAGACCTCATAGTACCATATTATCCCAATAGAGCACTTCGCTCTCAGACTGCAGGCTTACTTGTGGTTCCTAGGGTATTTAAAAGTAGAATGGGAGGAAGAGCCTTCAGCTTTCAGGCCCCTCTTCTGTGGAAGCCTTAAGATGAGCATTTTTGCCATCTCCATGTTTTGAAACTGGACATGAGGAGTGAGGTGCAGATATGACTGAGAAACTTTGCATGCTCAGTGTCCAACGACCTGTCAATCACAAAGTAAAGCATACCTTACTTTATACGTATTCATCCGTATTTCTTCCTTCTTCTGGACTCTAAAGGGCCCATAATTTTCAAACTGAACATCACGTTGCCTTTGATTAAACCTGAAACTAGCTACTGAGACCATAACTTCATCAGGGAAATTTTTACTAAGGTCAACCGTCAGCCGAGGGCCTTTGTCTTCTTAGTCTTCGACTTTTAGAGCTCAAAAACTTTTTCCATCTTTTACATACTGTCTATACTCTACACAAGGTAAGAAATAGACTTAATATAAAACAGGAAACAAACAATAACCAGAACTATCAACAAGACAATGACACCAGCCATCAATATCATGTTATCACTGTTTATTAATGGTTAAAAGATTCAAGTAGTTCTATTCAACTGAATTTATGTGAAACTAATATTTTACTCCTTGTAGTCTGTTTGCAGATGAATTTGGAGAAAATGTTAGTTAAGTTAATCAGTTTGTAAAGAAATTCTAAAATATTTTAAACACATAAAAGAAAAGCACACCGTTCAAGGTGAATCTTCACAAACATTATTCAGAGACAAATTACTCCTCATATAAAGTGGCATTTGGAGCCAGTAGGATGTGTTCGCCTCTTACGACAGGGTGCAGTTGGCAGCATCAAACCCAGGACAGATCCACTTGTTGCTGAACTGTTTGTATCCCTTGGCATCAGTTAGGGTGCTTCCTGAGCAGAGTGAAGCAAACAGGCATTACTGATGTGATTTCATAATACAGAGAAACATACAAGCGGCGTTCATTAAAGATTTCCCCTGACCAACTTCTGTTTACCATAGAAGGCTGAAATTTCACATGTATAATGATACACATCTCTATAGGTCACGTGATTATTTTCAGTCCAGAATTCATAACGGTTTTTCTTCTACAGGTGCTAAATTGCAGTGAAGTGGGGAAATGGAGGCAGTAGAGTACAGAGCAGTTATCAGGTTTCTGTATTTGAAAGGACACACACCACAGGAAACCTTTGATGAAATGAAAGCAACTTATGGGGTGGATGCCCCATCATATGATGTTGTTAAACACTGGCCTCTCCAGTTCAAGTGTGGTCGGACTTCTGTGGAGACGGCTTCCATTCCTGGGCGACCGCAGTCTGCCATTGATGAGGACACCATCGGTCAAGTGGAGGCTGCCATTTTGGAAGATCGGCATATAACTGTTTGTCAACTAGCCCAAGAGGTCAAGATCAGCATTGGGTCTGTGGAAAAAATCATTCATGACCGGTTGCTAACACCTTTCCAAAAGCAGGAATGTGTCAACTGTTCAAAGGCTCTTTTGGCTATGTGCCAAAAAAACAAGATGGTTTTTTTTGACAGACTAATAACACAGGATGAAACATGGGTCTATCACTACAATCCAGAGACTAAAGTCCAGTAAAAGCAATGGAAGCACTTGGACTCACCACCTCCAAAGAAGGCTCATGTTCAACCCTCAGCAGGAAAGGTCATGCTCACAGTCTTTTGGGACCAGCAGGGAGTAGTTATGATGGACTTCCTAGCCAAGGGTACTATAATTACTGGAACATACTATGCTTCACTACTGCAGAAATTGAGAGAAGCTATCAAAACCAAGAGGCGTGGTATGTCGACCAAAGGTGTCCGCACGGTCCTGTGGCTATGAAATCCTTCCTCACCTCCCTTACTCTCCAGACCTTGCACCATCTGACTTCCACCTCTTTCCAACAATGAAGTTATTTGTGAAGGGGAAATGTTTCCCAGATGATGAAACGCTTATTTCCGAAGTCAAGTCTTGGCTTTTGATGCAACCTGCAGACTTCTACAAGCGAGGTCTCCATAGCAGCATAAAACAAAGGGAGAAGTGTACCTATGTGGAGAAAGACTAATAACTGTGCCAAAGCACGTTCCTCTAAGTCAATTGGAAGTTGGTCAGGGGAAATCTTTAATGAACGTCCCTCGTATAGATAGCACACTCCACTTACCGTCCATCAGGTTCTGCAGGCTGCAGTAGTTTGTGTCTCCCTGTTCATCAGAAACATCTGCTGGTTTGTCAAAGAGGAATTTCTGGGAGTAAATCTGATGAAATATCTGAAATCTGATTTTATCTTTTTAAATTTTTCCTCATACCACAGCATCACACATTTTCTATCTGCTTGTTCCAGCAAATCACTGAAGAAATATGACTTAAACGTTCACAGCTAAACTGTTACATCTTTATGATGCTTATAGTGTATCATTTATACACAATTCTACTAAATTTAAAAGGATATAACAGCTGGAGACGATGTTCATGTTTTGCATGAGCTGCTTCACAGTCTGACTCAGAAAAGTCATACTTACAGTCACTTTGCAAATGCTGGACTGCTCCACAAGAAACTGAAGGTTGTTCACTTTCTTTGTTGTTGGAGACGTGTGGGTGGCTTTGATCAGGTCAGGAGCTAATGACACAAGCTGCCAAGACGTTTGAAATTGAGTGAAGTCTGAAGAATTGCATATTTCACATTTTAAGCTCAGTCTAATGGTGACAGTTATATATTATGTAACATAAAGCAAAGTGCCAAAATGAGTCTGATGAGTTCATGGGAAGAGCAACATTTTTAAATGCTTTGCAAAATGACAATTAAACCCTCCTTAAATAAATAAATAAATAAGTAAGAGTGGAAATTATTTGTGCAGCACATCCAGAAGCCAATGAGGATTTTCAACTTGAACATAGAAAGACACATATGGACCTCAAAAACTAATTGGTGCTTTAAGGTGTGTAATGATGATCCCTGAGGAAGAAAACTTACTTTTTTTTTAAGAGTATTTGGAAAAGAAATCCTTTATGACTGAACACTTGCTCATGTCATTCTGGAGCTTTGGTTTTAGTGGGAACTCATTTAATCAGATACAACAAGAAGAATGTAACTTTACCTTAACCCCATAGATAGCATACTAATGTGATTCTTGTAAGTCCGTTCTTGTGAGTCTGTTCAAAGCACAAAACTTTGAATTACTAAGTCCCTTATCTAACATGTATAAAGTGTGAAAATACTGTAACAACACCATAAAGCGTTTTCTGAATCTAGCCAGTCACATGCTGCTGCATCTGCTCCTCATCTGCAGCTTAAATAATAATAATCAAATAAATTCGTTTCCAATTTTAGGAACAAGTACACTGCCAAGTGTTTAACTCAACAACAGACTTATTAAGTGTCAATATCATGCACAAATACTCAAAAAAGATCAACATTACAATTTGATTTTGCAATGTGCAGTGCGTTCAGCCAGAGAGATGCTGACAGTTGCCCCCAGAATCAGAGATGAAGATAAAAAGAGGAATCTCAGGTCCATACTAAAGCCAGGTACAGTTTCCAGTATGTGGTCAAGTGTGTGGACGTCTCTTAAATGTCTGCTCAAACTGCCCCGAGGGTTTAAAAGAGCACACAGGTCATGTGGAAAACTGAAAGAGGTCAGCACAATGTTGAGTAACACAGGCTGCAGTGTGGGAGGAAAAGAGAAGGGAAAGTAACACACAACAATTAGTCACAACTGGACTCAGTTATTTGTCTCAAAGGAGCATCCAGATATTTCTGTTTGTTTCATCTCTTAAAACAGAATACACTGCTGAACATTTTTAAACTGATTTCATGCTTTCTGCAGCCAAGACTTTCCACTGAGGATATTCTGCAAAGATGTGAAACTGGATTAAAACACAGCATGTAACCATGTGAGAAAACATTTTCAGCTCCACACTTTCCTTTAGTCTCTTTTCTGTCTTCCAACATCAAACATTTGGTTATGTTGTGAATGTTCTTTTTGCTAATGACATTTTTTAAACAAGCAAAGAGGACTGAAAGTTGTATAGGACGTGGCTTGTTTCTTAGCAGAAAGAGATTCCTTATTCTCCTCTATGACTACTGTCACATTAACCCTTTTTTCTCTGTTACTGATGTCATTATGATTATACAGAGTCAAAGGTTTTATCTACCTCTATTTTTCTGCACTATTCTAGATAATTCACAAAAGTTGGAACAGGTAAGAACTTTTTTTCTGTATTTTTTCTTATTTATCAGGGAGGGGCAGCCATCTGCCACAACCGGTTGGGGATGAGGGGAAACAGAAGAGAGCAGAGGGAGACAGGACAAAAAGGCACACCTATGGGACAGAGACGGGGTTAGCAATAGCTAATGATTAAATACAGGTGGTGTATAAACACATGGAGAGTGAAAGGAAGTGAGGAAGAGGAAGTGCTCAGTGCATCATGGGAAGCCCCCAGCAGCCTAGGACTATTGCAGCTTAACTAAGGGATGGTTCAGGGTCACCTGATCCAGCCCTAACTATAAACTCTATCAAAAAGGAAAGTTCTAAGCCTAATCTTAAAAGTAGAGAGGGTGTCTGTCTCCCGAATCCAAACTGGGAGCTGGTTCCATAGGAGAGGGGCCTGAAAGCTGAAGGCTCTGCCTCCCATTC
>VUQI01063796.1:20397-38628 GCA_015106735.1 Paratilapia polleni | reverse complement strand
AATCGCCCTCAGTCTGGAGCTCCATGTAAGATCTTGCCTCATGGGGTGAGGATGATCATGAGAAAGGTGAGGGATCAGCCCAAAACTACACAGGAGGAGCTTGTTAATGATCTGAAGGCAGTTGGGACCACAGTCACCAAGAACACCATTGGTAACACATGACGCTATAATGGATTGAAATCTTGCAGCGCCCACAAGGTCCCCCTGCTCAAGAAGGTACATGTACAGGCCCGTCTTAAGTTTGTCAATGAACATCTAAATGATTCAGAGAAGGCTTGGGAGAAAGTGCTGTGGTCAGATGAAGGCAAAATCGAGCTCTTTGGCATCAACTCAACCCGCCGTGTTTGGAGGAAGAGAAATGCTGAGTAGGACCCAAAGAACACCATCCCCACAGTCAAGCACCGAGGTGGGAACATTATGCTTTGGGGCTGTTTCTCTGCTAAGGGTACAGGATGACTTCACCACACTGAGGGGCCAATGGACGGGGCCATGTACCATAAAATCTTGGACGAGAACCTCCTTCCCTCAGCCAGAACACTGAAGATGGGTCTTTGATGGATCTTCCAGCATGACAGTGACCCAAAACATGCCGCCAAGGCGACAAAGGAGTGGCTAAAGGAGAAGCACATTAAGGTCATGGAGTGGCCTAGCCAGACTCCAGACCTCAGTCCTATAGAAAATCTGTGGAGGGAGCTGAAGCTTCAAGTTGCCAAGCAGCAGCCAAGAAACCTAAAGGATTTAGAGAGTTTCTGTAAAGAGGAGTGGTTCAGAATCCCTCCTGAGATGTGTGCAAAGCTGGTGACCAACTACAAGAAACGTCTTACGGCTGTGCTTGCCAACAAGGGTTTCTCCATCGAGTACCAAGTCATGTTTTGCTTGGGGATCAAATACTTATTTGATTCAGTGACATGCAGATCAATTTCTAACTTTTATGTAATGTGTTTTTTCTGGATTTTTGGTTGATATTCTGTCTCTCTCCATTAAAATGAAACTACCATAAAAATGAGAGATTCTTCATTTCTTTAAGTGAGCAAACTTACAAATTCAGCAGGTGATCAAATAATTATTTCCCCCACCGTACATGCCACAGAACATGATTGGCTGTTCATTCCACGGTGTGGTGCAACTGTTTGGAAGCATGTGTTATTGACACCCATTTTGTAGTTTTTATGGGTGTGTGTCAGCCGTCTGCAGCTTAACTAAGACAGCAGAAACCTGAGAGTTCAGAATGATGGGAAACGTAATGTAAAACTGGTTTTCTGTTTTTAACCTTTATCTCTCTCACAGGTAAAAAGGATGTTCCTCCCTCGGCAGTCACCAGGCCCATATGTGGCATCATGGGAACTATCCGCCTGGTAGCAGGTATCTAGCACAGTCATACAGCATTGTGTTACGACTGCTGTGCTGAGCTCGTCTTTGAACCTGTACACTAAAACACTTGACTGCCCACTTCCACCACAGGGATGTACCTGATTGTCATCACCAGGAAGAGAAATGTTGGCAGCCTCCTGGGCCATGCTGTGTGGAAGGCTGTGGACTTCGATGTGATCTCTTATAAGAAAACGGTGCTGCATCTGTCTGAGATCCAGGTCAGTAAGAATGCTCTTTGAAATTCTGCAGAAGCTCATGATTCAGATGGATAGATACTTTACTGATCCCAAAGGAAATTTAGAGATTCAGAACAAATGCACTTGTGTTAACAGCTCCTTAAAGTGGGACTAAGAAAAAAAGTCTTATTAGTTTTTGGAAAATAGAATACTATAAAGCAAAACTGAGTAGAGGTATATAAGTACCAGTACTACCTTAACTAGTTTGAAAATGAAACATGATGGAGACTACATCCAAATGCTTAATCCCTTCAGTTTGAGCAGGTTTACATCAGGACCGAAAGAAATGCGTGTGAATTGTGTATCACACAGTGCTCAGACTGCTAGAGTTCAGACGTTACGGGACACTTGGCTGCTCGTGTGTTTCTTGGTTAGCTCTGTCACTTCAGCTTTAGTTCATGTACAGCAGAGCTCACACACGGCCCAGAGGAGAATGAGAGGTGCCATTTAGATTGAGAGATGTTTTCTGAGGCTGAATAACAGAAAATGTGTGCAAATATTTATTGTGAACTGCATATAAAAACCATCCTACTGCCATCATAAACTATTTATATGATTCCCAAATATATTATATAATATCAGTATTGGCCTTGATCAGAATATTATCAACAAATTAACAGCAAGTAAAAAAAAAAAAAAATCACATTAACTTGGAGTTCTGTCTGAAGAAGTGAAGTGTAATCATGCTGTGGAGAAAAAATGTAATTTGCATAGATGAGCAAAAACTGAAACCACATATTGTTAATGTAATACTATAATTGAAATTATGACATTAAAATACAACACAGTCAGTGTTAAAGAAATGAAATTATAACAAGGAGTCTTGAAGGATTTTTCTTTGTTTCTTTTATTACTTGCAGTCTGTGTATTTCCTCACTAGCTCTGATTTTGCCTGCCAAATAAGGATTGTGTGATAGAAACCCACAAATTCAGCTGGTAATGCTGATAGTTCAGTGGATGGTCACACTAAGAAGACTCCTATGGGTGTCTGACAGGCATCCTGTCTCTCTAAGTGAGACTTAGGGGCGGCTGTGGCTCAGGAGGTAGAGCGAGTCGTCTACTAATCGGAAGGTCGGTGGTTCGATCCCTGGCTCCCCTAGTCTGCATGCCGAAGTATCCTTGGGCAAGATACTGAACCCCATGTTGCCCCCGATGCGTTCATCGGAGTGTGAGTGTGTGTGAATGTTAGTAAGCACTTAAGTGTAGATAAAAGTGCTGTATGAATGTATGTGTGACTGGGTGAATGTGGCCTGTAGTGTAAAGCGCTTTGAGTACACAGAAACTGAGTAGAAAAGCGCTATATAAGTACCAGTCCATTTACCTCGCGTTTCACGATTGGTCATTCTTTGCAGTCTGTGCGATCTGATTTCAGTGAGACGGGCAGTGCATTATTAATCTGTGGCTGTTGCTAAATTCTTCTCATTTTAAAAAACAGCCTTGCTTCAAAACTACGTAAATAGTGGTAAACATGTTGTATACAGTGTAGAAATGGCAATGGGACCAGACGGTAATAAGCAGAAAAAAAACTTTCTTTACAAACTAGTCTGTAAGGATAATCACTGGTACAAGAAGATAACAGAGCTGAGCTAGTGAAAGGGCGTCAAAAAACCAGATGGAGTGAGTAAACACTTGAAGTAGAGAGGTGTAATGTCAGGCTTTCTCTTTGTGCCAACAGACTTAGGAGCTAGATCCTATTAGCCCAGCTGAGAAGCAGCAACTCAGAAAGACAAAGCTCTCAGCAGCTGCCTGGATGGCATGGTGGCAGGGTTTATGCTTTTCAACTCTTAACCTATTGTTATTTTTTCACCAGTTGGAAAGATGATCATTATTGTGCCACAGAAATTCTGAGCTTCATATTATATTCAGTGTCTTATACAGAATTTAAATGGGCTTCATTGAGAGATTTGACACCAGCAGATGGTAGGTAGAGTGAAGCTGGATTGGTGGATTCCTAACAGAGTAGTATTTATGAGTGTGCAGCACTCTGCAAAGTGTATTGTCATGAGTTTTCCTGACAACTAAAATTCTGTTTCCTTCCCTCGTCTAGTCTCAAGAGAATAAGACCTTCCTGGCTATGATTAACAATGTGCTGACTACGGACGGCTTCTACTTCTGCACTGACTTCGACCTGACACACACACTGCAGCGCCTGGCCAACACCAGCCCTGACTTCCAAGAGATGAGTCTGCTAGAGAGGGTGAAACATGCAATTTATAGCTTTTAGAAGCTCATACATTATGTGCTCCTGTACAGACAGCTGACAAATTAAAGGAAAAATCGAAACCTTTGACTCTTCGAGTGGAGAATTTGGTGGGTCTGTTATGCTGTGGGGTTTTTTGTGGTTTTGTGTCCACTTGTGTCCTTGGAAGAAAAGGTCACTACACTTCTGAGTGACCACATTTATCCTATGACGAAACACGTCTATCCTGGTGGGAGTGGTCCCTTCCAGGATGACAGTGTCCACATACATAGGGTATGAGGGACCCTTAAACAGTTTGATGAGTCTGAATATGATATGAACCACATGCTATGGCCTTTACAGTCTCCAGATCTCAGTCATTATCAAAGCACTAAATGGGGAAAAACCTTTTGGAAGAATGGTTTTCCCTGCCTCGTATAGAGTTCCAGAGACATGGAGAATGAATGGCAAGGTGCACTGAAGCCGTCCTGACAGCATGTGGTGGCCCAGTACATTACTAAGACACTATATTTTGGTCTTTCTTTAATTTGTTACACATGTGTAAGCCACAAACACATGTGACTTAAAGGGTTTTTGTCAGAAATGCCAAATCAGACCCTGACACAGAAGAGGTGGGCTCTTTGTTCTTGTGCATATGCTAGTGGAGCATTTCAGCAATACAAAGATCCACATATCAACTCACTGATGGTAATCAATGACTTCATGTTTTCAAGTCATATTCTGAATCTTTCTTATTGTTGTTCACCATAAGAAAGTATAAAAGACTGCTATTCAGTGTCTTTTTGTTCTCATAACAAAGGTTGGTTTTTATCTATGAATTTGAAAAATCAAAACATGTGACCATGCATTTCTCATGTATTTCTTCATTTAGTTACTGTTCAAGCTTTTCATATTAGTTTGGCTTGTTTTTATCACAGGTTCTTAATTTGAACAGCTTAAAATGAACATGAATTCAAGTCTTATCAAATGATTTTGGTCCTGTATTGAGTTATGTGTTGCTGCTTGTGGTTTTCAGGCAGATCAGAGGTTTGTGTGGAACGGGAACCTCCTGAGAGAACTGGCTGGGCAGCCAGAGGTAACACACCTGACAGCTCACCTGTGGCTTAGTTATACTAATGAATGTTTTTGTACTCATTTATTTCATGACCTAACCATCACTATTTCTCCATAGCTTCACAAGTTTGCACTTCCTGTTATCCATGGATGTATCCTTTGCACTGAATGTCTAAGATTTTTCATGGAACATCTTTTTTTTTTTTTTTATCTACACCACACTCAAGATAAGATCCTAAGCAAAGCCTTTTCTTTGACCCTTCCGGTTCAGTCATCGTCATGAAGCCATGTCGTATAAACGGGAAGATCTTTGAGTGGATCCTCATATCGAGGAGAAGCTGCTTCCGGGCTGGCGTCAGATACTACGTGAGAGGTAAAAACCTCAAAGCATGACATGAAAGCATTGTCTTTGTTAAACTGCACCAGGCTGTGTGGTATTACATCTTGGCTGGCAAAGAGCAAAAATGAGCTGACAGAGGACCGGTTCTGTTAATTTTCGCACCCATCATTTTATTCTCAGACTGCACTAGAATGGCTTTGCATAACTAGTTCAAACTAATCCTTTTTTATGTTATACTGAGTATTGGTGCAGCCCCCCCAGGTCGTCCTCTGTCTGAAAGGAGCTCACAAACGACAGCTTTATGGAGCGGCTGACATCGCACAGATCCAGGAGGACAAATAAATGTCAGAGATTTAGAGCTTTTGGCTCACAGGAATTACTTGCCCATACCTGCTGACCTTATTATTTGAAACTTTTGCCATGCTTAATGTGACCATCCACCACTGACACTAACAGTGTGTGCTGTATGACAGATGGTAAGGAAACACATAACAGGTCCACTTTAAACAGTTTAGAGTTTAATCTTTCTGCTGTGTAGTGTGAGTCTGTATCATCTGGATCTATTCTAAAGTAGCAGAAGGTCGAGGTGGTTCACGTCGCTACTGACTCCTGGCACAGCTCACTACTCATGAATGTCTCCACAGGCATCGACTCTGAAGGCCATGCTGCTAACTTTGTGGAGACAGAGCAGATAGTTTTGTATGAAGGAGCAAAGGCTTCATTTGTACAGGCAAGTCTGAGGGCCCATCATATTGTGGATTGTTTGTATTGTTTGAATCATGGATTATTTGCAGCTTTTAGTTTAGGTGTATTTAAGTTTTAGAGGTGTAATATTTTCATGACCCCCTTTTTTTGTCTCTAGACACGAGGCTCAATGCCCTTTTACTGGAGTCAGAGGCCCAACCTCAGATACAAACCTAAACCTATAATCAGCAAAACCACAAGTCATGTAAGCTATTCTGTCTACAAATCTACACGTTCATATGTCTGAGTGTTTTTAAATTGTGTGACATGGAAAAATCTGATGCTGGTCTCTTGAAAACTTTGTATAGATGGATGGCTTCCAAAGGCACTTTGACTCTCAGCTCCTGATCTATGGGAAGCAAACTATTCTGAACCTGGTGAGGCCTCCTCCTTTTCTTACTCACTTAATGGTAACTGTAAGCACTTGCGAGACCTGTCAGGCCAATCTGTCAATTCTTTTTCCTTTGTTTGTTCAGGTGAATCAGAAGGGCTCAGAGAAGCCACTAGAGCAGGCCTTTGCCAAGATGGTATCTGGCATGAATAATGATATGCTCAAGTAAGTGTCAATCTTCTCTAGTTTTTCTGCTCATTGAGTACTGCTCATTGAGGCAGTTATGGTTAAATAATCAGGTTACCCAGAGAAACCAGATTACACAGTAATCAGAACAAGTTTATATGCAGTTATACAGTTTGGAAGTGGTCTGGTCTTCATCTGAGGGTCTTTTGCACACAAACAGTTGTACTTTTCATTTAACACACTGAGTAATCACTCACAGCACAGGTTGGAAAAATTAAGTGAACTTTGCAGGTGTTCCAATAAGAACATGAAGTTTGAGGTCAAATTTCAATGAGGTGAAAACAACCCAAGAGTAAGAGCAAAACACTGAAATTCCACCAGAAGCCTCCGTAACTTGCTCATACTCAAAAAAATATTTTGATGTAGAAGGAATCATGGCTAGTTGATGATCAAAATGTGAGTTAAAAAGGAGTCCTTTCATATGCTCTAACTTGTTTTGACTAATTCAAAGTCTTCCTCATTGTGATGCATGGTTTAAACTTCAGCAGAGCATCTTGGCCATGTTTACATGCCTAAATGGATTCAGTTTCCCATTGACTGATTAGATATATTTAACGAGCAGCCAAAAATGAGACGAGACAAAAAAGCATAATCCAGGAGAAATCTACCTGAGGACATCAGGTTTCTCTGATCCCCTTTACCAATTACAGAAACCAGGTCAAAGAAATGAGTTTACAGGCTGTAATTTGGGTACTTGACCCCTCAAGCCCAAAACTATTGTTTGACACTTCCAAATTTAGTGGGTAACAGATGCAAAACTGTAAAGCCAAAATGAACAAACCTGGTCTCAAATGATAAGAGACACTTGAAGATTTTGAAATATGTGTACTTATATTTATTACCAGGCCAGAGTGAGATTTGAAAAGCTCAAGCTAATTTTGACATTCAAACTTCTCCCTTATCAAAACTACACGTTTGAAAGTAAGAAGTAGCCTTATATAACTGAGTGTTTCATGAATGAATCTGTTTCATTTATATAAATCAAAATGCCACTGGTATTTTACCCTCAAAATGTAGCTACAGTTGTCTTCTTTCCAACAATATCTTCCTCAAAACTAATAATTTCAATACACACTTCTGGGGAAAAGCAGAAAAAAAACACCTTTTTTATCACGTTCCCCTGACCACATTTTTAACACTATGCACACCAAAAACCACACATATGTAGAGCAACTTCTTGGGATGCTCACATTTTTTTAAAGCAGGTCGATACAATTTATGGTTTGAATTTTGTAAGCCATTTTGTGACAGGAGTGCCAACCGCATTTCACAGGTAATTGGCTGAAGCCACACACAGGCTGAGCACAGCCAATGAGTTAACGAGCTGAGTCATTTGAATATTGTCCTCTCTCCCTCTCTGTCATTGGCTGAGACTTCAGGTTTATTCACATCAAATGCTTGTCTCTCCTCCAGTCAAATGATTAAATATGATTATAGGGACCTCTCGCTCTTTCTCTCTCTCTCATATTAGTGGACTTAAGGTGTGTGTGTGTGTGTTTGTTTTGTTTACATTTTTTCAGCTCGTCTCCCTCTCTGAAAATGGTTTCAAACGATCATAAGGTCCTGACTAAAATGGACTTTGTTTCACCTTATCTAGACCACTTTATCCATCCTTTTGTCAGTGTTCTGGACTGTCTATGTTTTTAAGTATGAACATACAGTATGGGGAACACAAACATATATTTTCAAGTAAATTATCTAATTCCAGCTAACATCAAGCTTCAGTTTAAAGACAAATCATCACAGTTTCAGATATTTAAGCATCCTTGTTTCATTCTCACACAAATGGTTTACCTGCACATATTTTCAAGCTATCTAAATCTATTCATCCTTCTGTCAGTGTCAGTGACTGTCATTTTGACTATGGACAGAGAGCATGGGAAAAATAAGCATGTGTATTATTGAAATTTAAAATGCCCACCACTTTATTAGGTACAATGGTAACCACTGTATGAGGTACATCTGTGGCCTGCCACTTTATTCAGAACACCCGTGGCAACTTTATATGACAATAGGGACATACTGGAAATGAACTTGTACACATTTCAATCTGTCAGTGTCCCTGACTGATTCTGACTGTAGATGTGCAGTATGTGACAAACACACACACAATTTTAAGTCAACTTTATTAGGTATGTCTATGTGCCCAACCACTCTATTAGGTACACCTGCTTTCACTCCATAGCAACAACCTATTTAGCTCCAACTTTTTATTAGCAGCAGCAGCAAGCCACAGACTGAGTCTGGGAGTAGCAACAATCCCACCACAATTTCGCCAGAAATTGCATAGTCTATTTAGCTGTTCTGCAAACCTTTTCAGTGAATGTGCTATGCTTTACAACCTTTGAAAAATGGTGCAGGTTTTGTCTTTTCTTTCTTTCTTTTTTTTTTTTTAAACAGCCTGCTCTCTGTTCAGGACATCTCCTACCTAATCTAACTGAAGGATGTGACAATGTGACATTCTCATCTGTCCACAGATACATAGCCTTCGACTTCCACAAAGAGTGCAGCCACATGAGGTGGGACCGTCTTCAGATCCTAGTGGATGCTGTCACTGAGACACAAGATGAATACGGGTAACGGAACTAGCAGCTGCTCTTTGCTAACATCTAGGTGTTTACTGTGAAGAAGTATTCAGACTTCTCTCTGTGTAGCTATTTCATGGTGAACTCAGAGGGAAAGACAATGGCCCAGCAGAAAGGAGTCTTCCGGAGTAACTGCATGGACTGCCTGGACAGGACCAACGTCATCCAGAGCCTGCTGGCTCGACGCTCACTGCAGTCTCAGCTTCAGGTATTTTAACCTTACAACTGGCAATTGTTTTAGAGCAGCAAAGCAATTATAGAGTGCTATCTTGGTGTAGGCTTTAATGCTATAGTGCCTCAGACAGTGCTACATTAGTGACTGAAGTTTGCTCAGTTGTGCTGTAATATTTCAGACATACTGAGCAAACACATGAACTTTTTGCTGCATATGTACATTTAAAAGTTGTTCCCAGTTAGCTGGACATAAACTTATTTTGTCATGGATTTGGCTGTTTCAAAAAGACACAGGTTAAGGAGTTTGACATCCTTATTAGAAGCGGTCTGAATCTTATTGATCAGTGCAGGCATTCTTCCTGTGTCTCCCCAGAGGATGGGGGTTCTGAACGTGGGTCAGCGCATTGAAGAGCAGGCTGAGTTTGAAAAGATCTACAAGAACGGTAACATACTCTGTTAGCCCAAATGGCAGCATGTGTTGTGTGACTGGTAGAAACTGTAGCCTCTGAGTGTGGCCTCATTTTCTTTGTGTGTGCTCTCTAACCAGCATGGGCTGACAATGCCAATGCATGTGCTGTACAGTATGCAGGAACTGGAGCCTTAAAAACAGACTTCACAAGGTACCGTACTGTAATATCCTCTGCTACACTGAATAACATGTACTCAAGCCTGTGCAATACTATTCTAATGACTGCTGTTTAATCAGAGTTCATCTCTATCAGGACAGGGAAGAGGACCAGGTGGGGGCTGCTGATGGATGGCTGGAACTCAATGATCCGCTATTACAAGAACAACTTCTCTGATGGATTCAGACAGGTATGACAACTATTACACACTTTGTCACTTGAGAAACAAGTGCCAGAACAATTCACTGTTTCAGTCTTGATACCCAGTTGTGCAAATGTTTGGACTCAGTGTAAAAGGTCTGAGTCATCTGTGATGACCCTGATCCCCGAACCTTAAGTTTTTGGAGACAAGCAAAAAGTACTGTAGTGAATCAAACTGAGTTTCACTAATGGTCATGCTGGGTGATGAGAATCACATTAGGGGCCAGATATTTGTAGTATGTTGACATGCTTTAATTTGATGTAAAATTCATGTGCCAGATTGCCTTCTGAAATACAAAAAGGTCCACATAAAGTGGCTTTGGTTTGGTTTGCCAGTGGCACGTGTTGCTGTGTAGAACACAGCTACACCTTGCAGACCAAAGATTGTTGAACCCTAGGTGTGATGTGTGCTGGATTAAATTTTGCAAATGGGGGGGATTATGCACGTGAACCTTGAGTTGATATGTGTGAGTGAAGGTGTCAGTGTGCTGCTGATTTCAGGACTCCATTGACCTGTTCCTGGGTAACTTTGCTGTTGATGAGTCAGATGGACCTACTCCTCTTCGTGTGCAAAAGGACTGGAAGTTCCTCACAGTCAGTATATCAGTACTGTTTTCTGTTGTCACCAGCAGCAGAGGCTGTCACTAATCCTTTGATTCATTTTTAAAATTTATTTTTTGCAGCTGCCCATCATTATGCTGGTGGCATTTTCCATGTGCATCGTCTGTCTTCTCATGGCTGGTAAGTTCAGCTACTGATATATTATTGTGTTTAGTTTGGTTCAAACCAGCACTGCCCAGTTCTTAACCTGTATGTGGACACAGGAGATTGATATTTGTGAACTTGGGAGACTTGTTAGTGTGGCTACAGGATGAAATAAATTAACCAAGGGTTTAACCATAGATGATATAAAACATGGACGAAATTTCCAGGTCTGAAAAGTGACGCCAACGCAAAGTGCCTTAAACCTGCATTATTTTTAATGGCCACCAGTGGGCGAGGTGTGTGGTTGCAAAAAGGGTTGGTGTCCTGTAGAAGTCTGTGGGGAAAACAGTGCTGTGCCCTGACCTCAGTAAACACTTTCCTGCTGAGTTTATGTGCTCAGTCACTCATTTCAGGTCATATTGAATAAAACATTGAGTCCATTTTGTAAATTTAGGTCATTCTAAGTTTCAGAAAGGATAATTATCCAGGGTATGCTCATTGGCTAAGGACTTGTGACAAGTCCTTAGCCAATGAGCATACTGTTTCACAGTCAGATCTGACCTTTGCTCCTCACACCTGGTTTCAGAACACCAAGATGGAAAACACTTGTCTTGAGGCTTCAGAGCGATACTTCCCTAACCATTGGGTGATGTCACTGTAGCTACATCCATCTTTTAAACAGTCCGTGGTTTTATCTGAGATTTCTGCTGTCCATAAATGACCTGCCATTTTCAGACAAATGCAAAGTCTGAAACCTCTGAGTTTGATTTCCACGTGGTGTTCTCAAAGGACCAAAAGGCCTATGGAAGCACAACCAGAGCACTGGAACAATACATCCAAAGAGTATTCTACATCAGAGCCAGCCATCTTGGTTGTTTAAGAAAGTGCCTTAACATCCCTCCACTGTACAGTATTCATATCAAGCGTTCCTCATTTTGGATAAATGGCTGTGATTTGCCCAGCATGAGCTCTCAAATGAGTTCCACTTTCAGTTGCTGTGAACCTAATAAAGTTCCACTGCAACACTAAAGCAAGTGTAACCATGGTGACCTGTGCTGAGGTGTTACTGTGTACTCCGTCTCAGTATTTAAAATCAAATCTCTGTGGTTTGAAGTTTAGTTAATCGCTGTCTTTCTGTTATATCAGCCTGATTTTACTGATGGCTGATTGCCTTCAGCTGTCCCAGCTGTTCACGTACTGCTGCCATAAACCAAACCTTTTCCTGCTGCAGCTTCACATTATTACGAGCTTCGTGTTGCTGTTATTCAGTAAAAGTAGTCTGCAAGCTAATTGTTGAACCAACAAATGATAACCCGTATGTAAAATATCCACCAAGCTTCAGGAGTTATTTTTAGGGTTCCAATTCTTTCATACCTTGAACAGTAAATTCATAAATATAATTGGCAAACACACTGGTTTAGCAATTAAAGAGAGTAACGTCTGTGTTACCTAAAGCATCACTCTGGATGATGTTTCATTGCTGCCTCCTTTTTTGTCTTCTTTTTCTATGTTGCACTAATTGCATTGTGTTTTTAAAGGGGAGCTCTCACTTGTCAGGTGAAACTGATGTGAAAGGGAATAAAGAGGTCATAGGATGATACTTAAAAAAAAATATATATATATTGCTAATATTTGTTGCCATTAATATCACTATTATTCTGTGCTTTGAGTTTGTTCTGGAAGACATTTTAGGGAATAAATCCCACATGCACGTACTGGATCAAAGTTTCCACCAGCTGTCTACTGAAAGCAGTCAGCAGCAGCTTCAGTCTACTTGAGTCAAAGTGCTGCCCAAATCTGCTCCCACAGCCATGTGGGAGAAGGAAATGTAGTTTCAGCTGACACGTAATGGCTGCTGCTTTGTAAACCTGGGTGAATGACTGCTGTTTGCCTTCCAGGTGACACGTGGACAGAGACCCTGGCTTACGTGATGTTCTGGGGGGCTGCGAGTGCAATCACAGCCACCATCATCCTGTTTAATGGCCAAGACTTTGTGGACGCACCTAAGCTGGTTCACAAGGAGAAGATGGACTAAGTGTGTGCTTGTTTATGTGAGGAACAGCTGGGTCTGGTGGGCTCATATACCTCATTGTCTTCGCCATCTCCTTCTGCAGGTCTGGAGTCTGGACTGATCTGCTGCCTCTGTACTGCCCTACAACAGTCTTTCTGTTATCTGTCTGCAACAAACTTGACCATCTTCAGTTGTACTGCACACACTCCTTATCATGGTTTACATTGAGTTACTCATGCTCCTCAGACTTCATCTTTAGGTTGGTTTAACTAGTTTGGTTTTGTTGGTGTTCATTGTCTGTTTCCAGCAAAAAAGTAATAATAACAATAAAAAATCATTTCTCTACACTACCACTCTTTTTTTCCTTTGGTTAGGCATTTTTATTTTATTGTGCTGTGCTTCCTTTACTCACCATTTAGTTAAACCTTAAACAGTCACACCCGGAGCTGTGGCAGTGAAACATGCACATATTAAAACCTATGTTGTGTGCACTCGGGGAGTTTTGAATGTAATGAGCCTTACTTGTGTATTAATTATATAAATATGTGGCCAATCTGTATTGAGTGAACAATATGTCTTCCTATGAAGCTACTGTGGTAGTATCAGTGATGACTCTTTTTATCAGTGGCTGTCCTTACCATCTTCATTTGTTCTTTGTAGAAGCACAACGTGTGGCTGCATACAGCTGTTGATGATCTGTCCATTAGTATTAAAAGTTAGGACTCGGAGTTCAACTGTATATGTCAGCCTGCTTCTTTGATTTGTTCAGCAGTTCTGATTTAAGGCTTTGTAGGGTTAAGAATGTGACATATTAAAGGAAAAACCACAGTGCAACACACTACAGTGTTTTGCTGGATGACATCTTGCATCTTGCTTTATGTTTTTGGGACCACAGCATCATTTGGTTAATGATCTAATCGCTCAAAAACCAACTATAACAAAGTGTTCATTTTGAGTTTTTAATGCCTTCTATTAAAAGACAAAGAGTTTAAGACCATTCAAATATAGTAAATGATGTATTCATCTCATCTACATTTCTTTCAGTCAGTTACTAGGAGCAGCTGGCACAGTATTATGTCTGCAGTGCACTGGTCAATGGACAAGGAACCTTAGTGGTTTCCTGTGGTGTCTGGCTCCCTGACATTGGCAGCAGATCTTTTGAGTCCAGTGGGTTTTGGAGCGGGGCCTCCATGGGTCAGGCTCGCTTCGATGATCAACTTGGGGTTTATGGAGTTCGGAGGCCGTCAGCACCTCGGACTCTTTGTTGTGTCCTAAGCCGTTTCTGAGCGGTTTTTGCAGTGTGGCGGGGTGCGTTGCCCTGCTGGAGAAGCCACTGCCAGGCATGCCCTTTGTCTTCAACAGTGTTTTGGTGGGTCATACAAGTCAAAGTAGCATCCACATGAATGCCACGAACAAAGTTTCCACCACAACATCATACTGTAACAAGATGACTTCACCTGCCAGTGGTTTTAATGTTGTTGCTCATGGATGTGTGTCTTCAAGTTCACTTATAGCAACATGTCTGCATCCCATCACCGTTTGTTGGAGTTTTTGAGGGGCAGTCCTTGTCCTGGATGTAGCTGCGTAGCCTGCTAGCTATATGGAAAAATAACCTCATTAATACCAAATACAAACTGTGTTAGTGACTGTGTCTCTACCCGGGGAAATGGTACCACAGAACACAGCTGTTGTTACTGTATTTTGAGACTACCAAATAATTTAATTGTTCAAGTCTAAAACACTATATGGATTTATTCTTCAGGTGCAGCTGTCTTGGTACAACCTAACACTGTGCTGAGTGTCTCCCAGTGTACCAGTTATGTAGATTTAACGGAGAGTTGGAACAGG
Source organism: Paratilapia polleni (assembly GCA_015106735.1). Lineage (NCBI taxonomy): Eukaryota > Metazoa > Chordata > Actinopteri > Cichliformes > Cichlidae > Paratilapia > Paratilapia polleni. The sequence continues at coordinate 23,957 of VUQI01063796.1, read as the reverse complement.
TCGATGAGGAATACGATTATTTTAACAACCTTAAAGCTGCTTTATGGAAAACAGAATGGGAGAACTATTTGTTTAGGGGTTGAAGTGGGATTTTGGACATATAAATGATGAGCAAACACAGAGCCGGTAGGGCTCCATAAACTGCTGTGCACCTGTTTGTAATGTGTTCAGTCTTGTTCAGTTTTCTGTTATCTCAGAAAGGTTTCAGCTTGTTGTTTGTCCAGTGTGGAAGAGAATACGTGAAATTCCACCCTGGGATCATAGGCTCCCCTCCGTGGAGAGGGCACACACATTTGAGCCTTTCATATAATCGATACAGGTCTGATTTGCCTTTGAAACCTGCCTTTGGTTTAAAACCTACAATAGATTTAGGCCTTCTTTGGAATGACTTCACTTAAAACCACATGAGAATATTTTGTGAAGCCCAGCTAACTAAATAGCCCAAGAAAAGATGGGCTACAAGTTTTGTAAACAATACATGAATATGGAAACTCAATAAGAAATCATTATTTGGAACTTTGGCCCAATCCCAGTTACCGCCCTTAACCCTGCTACTTGGCCCCATCCCTCCTCTTGCATGCAGTCTTGTTAGAGCAGGGTGTTCCTGTTTCTTTTGGCCCTTAAGGATAGAGGGTTAGTGGTCATCCAAACCTTCAAATGGCCCTTGTGGCCTCGTGACTCTTTTTTTGCAGGACTAGATGACAGCTTCCCGTTTGCTTCCCAAAACAGATAGGACCCCTTACTGTATGTGCAGCTGCCACATAGGATAACAACAAACTGGGATCTGGCTGTCAAAATAATATCTTCTATACACGAGATAATAACTTGTGTGAACAAGATAGTCAGCGCATGATAAATTTGTGTGAACAAGATATGATCTTTTGACAAATTAAGGGAAAAACTGAAACCTTGATCCTAACAGTGATGTGGTGTGGGGGACACTTTACTCAAATGGTTTGGGTCCATTTGTTCTGAATCATCAGTTATCCAATGATGAAGGAATTGTCATGATGAGAGTGGCCGCTGTTAGGATGACAATACGCCATCCAGGGCTCAGTGAATTGTTTGATCCAATAGAATACCTGTGGGAGATGCTCAGTTGACATGTTACAGTGCTCTTCACTAGTATTACCAAAACACCAATACCTTGTGGAAGATGGGTGTTCCATCCCTCCAGTGAGACTCGATGCCAAGGAGCACTGAAGCTCTTCTGTCAGCACGTGGTGGCCTGACATCTTAGTAAGATACTTCATGTTTTTATTTCTCCTTCAATTTGTTCTCCATCTGTCCCTTGGTCATAAAACTGGCATGAGCAAATAAGGTAAACATCTGTTCCCACGGCATTGTTAATGTCTTGTTTATCAAGGATGAGTGACAGGATTGTACCTTGTGTGTAGGAGATCGTAGAGTGCCAGTAAGCTACAGTAATGAGTCTAACTACTTTCACCAGCTTATACAGTATGAAATTTGTTGTGAAATCTGAACACATCCTTACAATGACTACATTTTTAAAAGGAGATTTGCATTAATAGAAATAACTGTTTAGTGTCATTTGTGCGAGTAAGTGTTGGCTTTATCTGTACAGTCAGCAGCTCCCTTTCTTTTCTGCAACCACGTACAGCTGCAGGGTTAAAGCAGTCTGAAGGTTCCAGCATTTTGTTCTTTCCAGCAGTGGAGCCAATGAGACGTTACTGTGACAGAAGCACCTGCTCATGTGGCTATAAGATGACTCTCAAACCTCACTGCATTGCAACAACACATATTTTTCATGTGGAACTGTGAGGACAATGAGATCATGCTCATTTTCTTTCTTTCCAGAGAATTTTAGAAATGAGTTACATTTGTAATGCAAAATATTAAAGATCAAACAAACCATTTGTTACCACCTCTGAGTAGCACAAGTGCAGACCTACATTTTCTTTGCAAGCTTAGAAGACAATGTCTGAAGTCTGTGTAGTACAGCTGATGTTGATGTTTTTATGTCTGTCTGTTGCAGATAATTGTCACGTATTAGGAACACTGGGATTGTATAGCTATAAGTGTAAAGCTATAAACAACATTCTACATGTCTTATGTGTTGAGGATGGGGTATATTGTTTGTGGTGGATTATGTCAATGATCTTGTGTTTCTTCTCTTCAACCTTCAGTGCTCTCCTTCCAGAACCAGATGTTATCTTTGTCAATAAACTGAACACACACATTATGGCACCACTGCTCTTTCAGATTTGAACTAAGCCTCCTTTTCCTCATGAACAGTTAACATCAGGTCTGTTTCTTTTTTGGGCATTGTTGGCAGTCAGGTGAAAGTGCTCATTACTGAGGGTTTTCAGGAACATAAGCTACAACTGATAAATAAGGCTGTTAGTATTCAGTGTTTGGTAAAGGTGAACAACCTTTATGGTAAGTTTAGAAGCTGCAGTTTATGCTGCTGGTGTTTCCATCATTTAGCACCCTCGCTACTATCAGTGGTGTGCACAAAATATTGAAAATGACTCCCAGTGGGATTCAGTCCAGTTCATCAGCAGCACAAATTGCAGCCTCTAAAACGGTCAGAAATTTGAAGCCAGTGCCAACAGTTTGAGCAGAAATGTAGTGTTATAACTGCCACGAAGGGTGGATTGGTTGCTTCGGGGCAACTGCAGGAATTTTAGTTGTGTGATTAGTTGATTTCAATCATTTTGAGGCAATAACAAAAGGATTCTTTATATCAGAATTATATTTTATATTATATTAGAATTACAGTTTGGACATATTGTGACTGTATTTAGGCTGCTGAAGTAAGAACATTTACATTTACATTACATTTTATGGATTACTTAATAAAGCAATATAAGAATAGAATAAATTGAAATTGTCATTGAAACTGACTATTTTTTGCCCACAAGAAATCAAACATTTTACCATAATCTGCTGAAAATGATATTCAGGCAAAGGGTCAATATTGCAAATCTTAGGATTTTATTATGATTATTATTATTGTTTGTGTGGAGCACCTGTTTTATAAGAATAGAATAAATCCAAGTCATTGAAACTGTTTTTATAATCATTGTCACACACCACAGCATTTAGGGTTACTCTAGGAGAGTAACTGCCTGAATCTCCTCCATGCTCTTGAGACTGTGCTGGGAGACACAGCAATCCTTCTGGCCATGGCACGTATTGATGTGCCATCCTGGAGGAATTGGACTACCTGTACAACCTCTGTATGGTCCAGATATCACCTCATGCTACCAGTAGTGACACTGACCCTAGCCAAATGCAAAACTAGTGAAAAATCAGTCAGAAAAGATGAGGAGGGAAAAAATGTCAGTGGCCTCCACCTGTAAAACCTGTTGTTAATTTCATTAACACCAAAGCAGCTGAAACTGATTAACAACCCCCTCTGCTACTTAACTGACCAGATCAATATCCCAGAAGTTTAACTGACTTGATGCTATACTCTGATTAAAAAGTGTTCCTTTAATTTTTTTTTAGCAGTGTATATTGAATAACCTTTGAAACTACAAAAATATAGTATGCATCTACAGACAAATCAAATTAAAAAGAAAAACAGCTTAGTT
>VUQI01063794.1:35284-47003 GCA_015106735.1 Paratilapia polleni | reverse complement strand
AACATTATTGAAGCAGTGTGGGATCATTTTAACAGAGAACAGAACAAAAGGCAGCCAACATCCAAAGAAGAGCTTTGAATGTCCTTCAAGAAGCCTGGAGAACTATTCCTGAAGACTACTTAAAGAAATTAAAAGAAAGCTTGCCTAAGAGAGTATGTATGTTTGAAGATGTTTCAACATATTGCTGCACTTATTTCCCATTTTCATAGCAAATTATAAAAAAAATGAGGGGTGGCTCGAGACTTTTGCACAGTACTGCATATTTGGGGTTATGCAGTAGAATTAATTTATGACCAGCTCAATGCATTTTCAGTGGTGTTGTGTGACAGACAAATCTAAACTTCTGAACCACTTCCATTTTCACAGAACTGTATATATACATAAAATCATACAGCGAAAAATATAAGTTTTGGATTGAATCCATAACCCACCCTCATCTCCTTATCCACCAAGAAGATGAGCATCACCATGTGGACATTTCCCTCCACAGCTGTTAAATTGAATTTAGTTCACAGCATCTCCAGAAGTTTCCTTTCACCAACCCCACCCACATTCGCATGGCTCTTGGCACAGATGGGGAACTTGACTGTAGCTCTTGGATTCTGGACAGTGCTTCATTACATCTGTGCTGCTCAACCTCCTGTGGCAGCTCAGAGGGGGACACATCTATAAATCTAACTGTCACATAGACAGGACATTAAGTTGGCAGCAAGACGGACGAGAGAGCAGTAAAGATGTTAAGAACAAATAATACAGTAATGATCTAAATGATCCCACATTGTGGAGGATGCATTGCCACTCTAAATGCATTCTAAATTCTAAATTCATCTCTCTCACCACAGTCTCTTTCACTCACTTTACAACCAACTCATTCCTCCCATTTGCTCTCTCCCTCCCTGTCTTTCTGGCTGTGGTATCTATTTTCACTTCAGTTTGTTCTACAACAACTTCCAAAGAAATAATTCAAATCCAAATGTGGTCATTGAGTCAGTAAGTGCAATTACCATCTCTGATGTGAGGAGTGAGGAGTGACTCATCTCATCGGGTTTTTCTGCAATGCATCTGCGCACTTTGCACGGCTGCCAGTTAATGTCAACCCACTGACTCATTCTGCACTCTACCCACTCAGGAAAAAACAAAACACACAAGTTAACAAGTTAACTGCTGTATCCAGTTCCATGTTATAAGAAAACGCTCATGGGCAGCTTTCACATGATTACCCACTGACTGAGAAGTCACTAGAGTACAAGATACTGTACGACTGACTTAGAAGTCGCTGTTTTATTTTTATGTGTGTATTATAGTGTGAATGCGAGGACACACGCAGCATTAATTCTGTGTATGCATGTGCATGTATGAGGTGTCAAATGTATCAGCCAACTGATGCACAGCACCTTCACCTTCTACAGGTAAAAACTACCTGTGTAGATGTGTATATGCGTACTTTGGCAAGTCAAAACTTACAGTTTGATAGCTACCAAGGTGTGCATATATTAATAACATGTTTTCCCAATGTGATCAGAACAAAAGTGTCTGTGTCACTGACAAAGAAAATACATATTATTTACCATTAGATCCTGAAAGATCCTGTTTTGAAGCCTCGAATATTAAATAATTATAAGTAATTAATGAAATGACCATCGTTGCAGAAATGCGCACACAGATTTGGAGATGATCGTCGATGCCGGGGTTATATGATGCTGCTGCTTAATAAACTTGGAGGGAAGATCATTAAGCAGCTGGAAGCAACAAATAAAACTTTAGCTCCTGTGGAAATTTTGTCAAAACCCAGATTTGGTTACATGCTTTGAGACTTCCTCTTATTTGTTGATAAACAGTAAGTTTTAGGTTAGGAGAGTAGGCGTTTGCTGCAGCACAAATATGTCATGTGTAGCACTTACATCGTCTGCCAATACACACCCCTAGATATCTGTCAAAGTGTAAGGTGTTATGTGTTGATCCACGCAGTGCGTGCGTATTTCAGATTACACCTAAATCAAACAACCATTGCTACATCTACACTATCTGCGTAACGCCTGTGTGTTCACTGTCTATGCAAATTGTTGGCATGCATTCAGAGTTGTCAGTCTTAGGCATCCTTAGTAGGTAGTAATGAAGCATTTAACTGTGTGACGGCTATGTGTGTATGTGGCTGTGTGTTTTGACCTAAGGCATGAGTCGGCTGTAGAGTACTAAAGGCCTGGAGGAGACCTCTGAGGTAACCACTAGCCAGATCTTGATGCCACTTCTCTGGAAACTACTGGACTACCACTGCTGATGGATGTGTGTATGTGCATATCATACACAAAATGACACACACAGAGTGCATGTGTGCTGATGATGAACAGTGACTGAGCCAATCAATAGTTTGCAATTTTGAATTTGTTAAAAGCCGCCATTCATGGTGAGCCTTGTTTAACACCTTAGCTCCAGCACATCACAGGGCTAATATAATCAACAGTGTTCCAGCTTGTACTTAGATTACAGACCAGTGTGTGTTCTCCACAGTGTCCATTTTTCACTGATGACTTTTTTTCTTCTTTCTCTCTTCGCAACTAACTCGGGGAGTTCAGGCAAAGGCAAATAAAAGAGAAGATAAATTGGAGAGAAACAGGAGAAACCGAGGGAGGGAGAGAGCATGATAGACCCACAGGAAGAAAGACAGAAAGGTTATGATAGAGAAGAGAGACAACTTAGGAGAGAGAGGGCAGAAAGTTAAAGATAGGGAGAGAAAGGTGTGTGTAGGGTGTGATGGATGAAGTTGAAACAGATGAAGAGAGGAGGGAGGTAAGAGCATTCTCCACCAGCTACCTCACTGTCAGACACTCAGCTGTGCAGCACGAGTAGGCGGCTGGTGAGAGGTGTGTGTGTGTGTGTTCTACATAGCATGTGTGTATACCACATGTACCATGAGTCTGGGGACCAGTGGGGGGTTGACAGATTATCTGTCAACAAGCAAGCTGGAGGGTTCCCTCTCTCTCTCTATTCCACTCCTCATTTTCCTGAGTTACTCACAGGCTCACTGTTCTGCGGTGCTCAAGGTCACTGCAACACAGTGAAAGTTTGGAAGGCACACGATACCAGGAGCTCAATGGTGAGTCAGCACTTTTCCACTCCTCTGCTTATTTTAAATTGCCAGATTGGCACAAGAGCAAGTGTAAAATCTGTTAATTATCAAATAGTATCTCCACTGTATGACACTGCTTGTGGCATTGTGGGTAAAAACTACTCTTTGTTAATAAAATGTCAAATCTCTTGTCGCAACACAGCTTTACAGATGTTTGGCTCAGTTATTTCATGCTGTTTTTTCATACCCAGTTTTCACACAAACTGTATCTAATTCAAGAAGGATTTCTGCTTTCAATAAAAATAAATCTGTGCCATTCTGCCAGAAATTACAGTTTTACTATCCACGGTTACATTAAGTGTTTACTCATAATTTGGTTTTTCTCAGTTTTCCTCCCTGCATTTTAGAAAGCTTTGATATTGAGAAAATGGGCTGGCAGAAAACATAGATCTGACTTTACAGATCACTTCATCATCATTAAAGTGGAGGAACAGACAAATGTTCACAAAACTAGTCTGTGGGTAGGAGCCATTAAGACTAAGCCATTAAGACTAAGCATAAAACCCCAATCACCTGGCCATTTCGCTTCCTTCCAGTTGTGTCTGCCCAACAACAGAGCAGTTATAGCATATTGCACTCCAGCTGATTCCAGGCCTGCCTCTGGTTCAGCTTGGCAGGACAACAGATAAAAGCCACAATGTCAGCTCTAATCACAGCACAGAGTCAAAGGCAAGAAAGAGAAGACTTACATGTTGGACATTTAACATTTAATCCATCATCCTCAAATTAGTTGCGGTCTTGTTGCACAATGACCTTAAGACCTTGCTAGAGAATAATGTCTAAATCACACTGTAGATGTTGCTGGTGTTCCAAAACATTAAAACCACATTCCCCAAAAACCTTTGGCTTATTAAGAAAGTAATGGTATCTCCTTCCACAACTAGGCATTGCTTATTTTACCATTACCTACTGAAAGAAAGCCAGATGTGCACTGGAAGAGCTGCAGCCTTTTCCTTCTTTGTGCCATAAACCAATCCAAAGAGCACACTGGAGGACGACAGAACTCACAGATGTATTGTTCTTAATTAAAAAAAAATAATGAACAAAGCCAGAGACATAAAAGTGTTTTCACCCCTGTGCTGTTTAGTCCATTGAAATCGAAGTTGCTTGTTTTGTCCTTTGGTGCAGTTTGTTTGTGCAGATGTGAACATGGTAATCACACTCAGGAGCGGACGAAAGAAACCCCACCAAGACCCTTTGGAAGAGGTGGTCTCAGTCTGGTTCCAAATGAACTCCACAATGGTTCGTTTATGATGATAATGTGATTCAACATCAATCCGACCCAGCTACCAGGTTTGAGCTACACTGCAGGTTTGAGCTAAATGCTTTCCCAAAGCCAGGCTTTGCATTCTGGGATGCAGCAGAGTACCATGGATGTGCAGAGTACACAGACTGTAGCAATTAGCCATGTAATGAACATTATCACCAGTCCAGAACCTAGCACCTTCTTCATGTATTTACTTTTGTTGCTCCTGCCCCAGACACGTGTTCGCTTGGAGTTTTGGTTTGCTTGGAATTCGCTTGGAGTTTTCTCCATGTGAAAAGAAACCAAAACACGGGAAAAAGCTACAAGTTTACAAACTCATCAACTGATTCGGACCAGAGTAACACTATAGGTGTGAAAACGCCCTAAAAATAAAGATCAGGTGCACTTAGAACCTACAACAAACATCTCATCTTAATGCTTAGGCTGGGATGATTCTGGACTGCAGACAGTTATCACAATTAGTCATGAAAGGTAATGAAATATTAATTGACGCTAATGCCTCTTTTGGCATTCAGCCTTTACATTAAATCAACTTTGGAAATACTGCTTTGTCCCTACAGCAGAAAGAACATGCTTAAATGAAGACATTCGTACTGTCTCAGTCAACTTGATAGAAATCTGACAAGTTGTTACTGGATGTTAATCACGATGAATACAAATAAATGAAACGTTAAGTACTTATTTTAATGAATTGCTAAACTGAACTAAATGAAAGTCAACATTAATAATGGTCCTAAAAGAAAATGCCAACTCCAGTGAGACATTCCCATGACTCCCTTTCTCCTTTACTTCTCCTTGGTTTTTATACTTCTCACTCACACACACTTCCTCTGCCTCCCTCTGTTTCACTGTCCCTCTCTGTCTATGTAGTCCAGCCAACCACTGTGGGTTTTCTGGGATTCCTGTGGCTGAGTCATCTTGCGCTCCGTATCATCCATAATATCATCTTCCCAAAAGTCTCCCCAGTGCTGGATGCAACTGGCCTAACATGAAAGGAGTTTGTGTGTGTGTGTGTGTGTGTGCATGTATGTGTTTGTGAGAGGATGGGGAGGGAGGGAGGCAAAGAGAGACCCTCTTCACATCCAGCCGTTACTGGATCCGGGAACAGCCAAAATAGCATCAAATGACCCTCACCCAACCCTCCACTAACCCCCAGACCAATTTCCCAGCTGGAAAGCCAACTGCACTCTCACATGTTCCAAGTCCATCCAAATTCTTTTTGTGTTCCAACTTATCTGTAATCCATCCACCCATTTGTTACAGCGTCAGCTATAACAGGCACTTTTCAATATGAGCCTCCCTTTGCGGTCCCAAAAACAGAAAAAAACCCACACAACTCTGTGTCCACAAACCTCAATTCATGGACCCTAAACCAGCTCCAGAGTTATGCTTCACCACAGTTTCCACATCACAGAAACACAAGCCTCTTCCTTATCCATGTTAGCGACCTAATTCTTAGTCTCCCTTACACAAAATCCCTTTGTAAAAACATTGACTTAGCATTAAAGTAATTTATTCTGTTGGGTATTTGAAGTGATTAAGTAAAAATCCATTTTTTGCGTATTTGTCTGATTTAGAAATGCTGTATAGCTACAAAATTAGGATCCCCTAGTGTCTACAACAGCATTTTTCCCCAATCTTAACCCCAGTTTCCCAAAATTCACCACACCCTTTCCCTATCCATCCTTGCCCACCCCAAATTCACTCCATCCTCTCATCACCTGATCCTGATCTCTCAAGTCCAGTCCTTCTAAATTCCTAACTTTCCAAATTTCCCAGACCCACACCCTTACCCTCACCTCACCCCACCTGTTGTTCCCAGTTCATAACCCCCAGCCAACTTCCCCATTACCCCACCACAAAGCTCACATCTAAGATCCTAAATCCCAGTCTATCTGTAGCCACTCATTCCCAGCCAAGACCACAGATGTTTCAGCAGGCTGCTCTCACAGTTTGGGGTAAGAAGGCCAAACTTTTGACAGTGTGGTTTCTTTAAAAAGGCAGACTAAGGCTGCCAGACAAAACTAAATGTGAAAGCTTATTTTAAAGATTAGCTCACAAATGCCTATATGTGATGAACTGTATAAATAAACACACCAGACAAATGTATATGGTGCTGAAATAATCTGAAAAATTAATACTGTAACATGACAACTGCCACACAAACCAATAAGAATAAGAACTCAAGAAGCCAAGTAAACTAAGAATATTAGTCAAGAAAAAAAACAACCTTAGCTATAGCTGGCCTGTCTGTGCTCCAAACTGCTAGCCACACTGCCAGTACACGAACCTGCAAGCCAGTGGAAAAACAACAGGTCGTCCTCTTCTTTTTTCCATGGAACCTGTCACCGCATTCCTTTTTCTGTGACTTTGGCTCTTGACTCATGGAGAGGTCAGGTTATAGGAAGTTAGTCATAATAACACAGAAAGAGGACTTCAGATGGCTTCCTAACCATAGCTCAGTCTCAACACAGCTGCAGACCATTTAGCACTACTTAATCCTTTACAAAAGAGATTCTACTACAGGCTCCCTAAAGGGAATTTAGTTTCATTCAAGAACCTATTTCTTGAAAGCTCCATGAGCACTTCAGACCTATGTTTTCCTGAGATACTAAAGAGAAAGGAGTGTCAGACAGAGGTTCAGGTCAGTAGGTTCATTTGTCCCGAAGCATTCAGCTGGGTATAAAATATTCCCCAGTTCGGTATGTAATGAGAGCCAAAAAACTGCTGTCAGAAATCTATTTATGTCCACATACTTGCACTCCTAACACAAAAACTAGAGCCCAAATTCCACCAGAGGCATGACAGTTCAGCAGTTTCTGTCCATTAGCTACTGCATGCTGACAGGGTTTGCTTTGAAAGGCACAGACATTTTCTAATTGTATTAAACGTATAATTCATTAATTCACATATGAACATAGCCATGTAGGCCCCAGCAGTGTAATTTGTACCGTTTTTAAAGCTTAAAATACCACTGTTGGCTTTAATGTTTAATTTCAGTTAATTCATATGTTGTACTTTTTTTTTTTAATGTTGAAAATTATTTTATAAAAGTTGAAGAATGACATTTTGTTTTGAGAGGTCACTAATTAAGAGGCCATCTGATTATTTATTATATCTTTTGACTGGCTTGGGAATGCCCCCCAAAAGAGCTGGAGGAAGTGGCTAAGGAGAGGGAGGTCTGGGAGTTTCTGTCTACACTGCTGCCCCTGTGACCTGAATAAGCATCAGAAAATGGATGAATGGACGGATAACAAAAAAAAAATTTTTTTTAAGGTTTATTTACAAATTTACAAAACAGAACAAGAACAACAGAAACAAAGAGACATTAGGACATTAAAAAGGGTTGCATGTGTAAGGGCTGAAGTTATTACGGGCAGAGTTTGTGTTTTATTTTGGCGTTTTCAGTTCTAATATCAGGGTTGGGAAGATCTGAGTAACTGAAGTGATGAGAAGAGGAATGAGCACTAAATGACCCGCAGGAAAGAAGACCAGGTCCTATAAAATCGTGTCGGATTGTTGTTGTGGATGTTGTGCTTTTCTAGGTTTGCTTGGTCTGTTGTCATATTGAGCCAGTGGTTGATTGATCATTTTTTGTCTTGCTAGTTGAATGATGTGTTTTTCTTGACCACAGTTGATGCCATCAAGTTGAAAGTTTGGCGATGCTGTGGGATTTTAAGGGTGGAGAGATTTTTAAAAATGGAGGGTAAGAGAGATGATGCTGATGTTCAGATTTCTAATGATTAGCTGGATGCTTTGGAAAACCTAACAAAGTACCAGAAGCCCTATGGGCAGGGTGAGCAATGCTCTGAAATCCCAAAAAAGGACATGAGTGCCAGTAACTGATTCAGTGCAAGTCTGGTCCACAGAGCACTCTTGTGTAAAGACAAACAATCAACTAATGACAGTGATGTATCTACTGTGATACAGCCATGTGTATCAGACAGAAAAAATGTGTTCTAATCTAATACATAACAAATATAAAGCATGTACAAGAACAGGCTAGAGAGTTTATAATCTAATATTACTCTTTAGCTGTATATTGTGCAAATCCCTGTCCTGTCAGTAGTCCTCCTTCTAGCTGAGTTCTTCGAAGAGCACAGAGAGAAAATTTAATCAGTGTTTCAACCCAAACTATGCTCCTCAAATTTTGATCTCTGTATTTATCTGGCTAATAAATAAATTACAGGTGTTGAGTCCATGCTTTGCCCCTGTAAGAACAACACAATGGCGCCAAAAGCCAAACACTAGTGGGATTAGAAGAAAAAAATAATTCTGTATTAAATTCAAAAAGCAAATAATGAGTTTTATATATATATATACATATATATATATATATATACTCAGGTTTATAAATGACAATTTGATGCTTTTAGACAAAAGCTGACTGCGAAGAAGCAGGAAAAAATAAGAGGCACAGAAAACAACGGAGAGCCCTGCTGAGAAGAAAGAGATATGGAGTAAATGTGAATGTGAGAGGGAGGAGAAGTGAGGAGAAATGAAATCAATAATGAACGGCTCCATAACAGGAACTTAATCAGAACAGCAGGTCCCTATATTGCTCCTGACTAGCGTACGCATCACCGCCGTCGATTCAATTTACTCCCCAAACCCTGAAAAAATAAATAAAACATGGAAAATAAATTGAGACGCTCATTCAAATTCATTAGAACTCGTCCCTGTGTGCCTACAGTACATAATATTCGTTGAAGAAGTAGAAGAAGTAAAATGGAAAAAATGAAAATATGCCAACAACTCGGTATTGGTTTCTAGGTGAGAATGAAAGCGAGGGTACTAAGTCATAACAGCCTCCTCAAACACCACTGTCTTTTACTTCCTCTTGTACCCACACAGATCATTACTGTATACAAATACACATACTGTATTTACACACGATGATAAGAAATATGAGCACATACACTGTGAAATTAAGCACACAAATTTACACATTTACTGTGCAAACAATTTAGGTGCTAAAAGTAAAGTGAAGATGATTTGAAAAAGGCACAGTTTCTAAAATGTACTTGGCAGGTAGGTTATTGCAAGCATATTGGAATGCTTGGAGTGTCGTCTGTCTCTAGTAATACCAGACTGACTCAGTGATGTTAAGACCAAGGCTACAGGTATATGAGGGCCGTGCCATCTGTTGCACAGTGCAAAAACCCCTTATGTATCCACAATGACTTGCAATCTTTAATTCAACTGTAACATCTTATGGAGAATAATAAACCCACAAGAGCAGACAGTGTAAGATAATTCTGATTTTTGTATACATTTTTTTTACTCTGTGATTAATCTTAAAACTAGCACATCATACACATCAGGCTCTGAGACACTGTCTGAGACCACACTGTGTCTTTTAAAACTTTTTATCTATGACAACTTATAATTTGTTTCTATTTTTTAAATACAATGAAACTACCAAGGCTGTATTTTGTCAAAACATACAGACAGAAACAATCAGAAACATACAAATTGTTTCTGAAACTGAAATCTATCAACCTGGGAAAGTTTAGGGAAATGGCAACTTTATGCCGAAAGATCTCAATTCAAACCCAGTGTCTAACAAAGCCAATAAAAAATTATTACATTCTTTTTTTAATAAGTCCAAACAGACTCTTCATTGTGTACACCTGTTCAACTGCTTGTTAATGCAAATATCTAATCAGCCAATGACATGGCAGCAACTCAATGCATTTAGGCATGTAGACATGATCAAGACGACCTGCTGAAGTTCAAACTGAGCATCAGAAAGGGGAAGAAAGCTGATTTAACTGACTTTGAACGTGGCATGGTTGTTGGTGCCAGACGGGCTGGTCTGAGTATTGCTACTGATCTGCTGGGATTTTCCCACACAACGATCTCTAGGGTTTACAGAGAATGGTCTGAAAAACGGAATATATCAGGTGAACAGCTGTTCTCTGGACAAAAATGCCTTGGTGATGCCAGAGGTCAGAGGAGAATGACCAGACTGCTTCAAGCTGATAGGAAGACAACAGTAACTCAAATAACCACTCGTTACAACCAAGATATGCAGAAGAGCATCTCTGAACGCACAAAATGTTGAACCTTGAGCAAATGGGCTACAGCAGCAGAAGACCACACCAGGTGCCACTCCTATCACCTAAGAACATGAAACCGAGGCTACAATTCACACAAGCTCACTAAAATTAGACAACAGAAGATTGGAAATAACATTGCCTGGTCTGACAACTCTTGATTTCTGCTTCGACATTCAGATGGTAGGGTCAGAATTTGGCATAAACAACATGAAAGCATGGATCCATCCTGTCTTGTATCGAAAGTTCGGGCTGGTGGGGGTGGTGGTGTAATGCTGGGGGGGATATTTTCTTGGCACATTTTGGGCCCCTTAGTAACAATTGAGTATTGTTTAAACACCACAGCCTACCTGAGTATTGTTGCTGAGCATGTCCATCCCTTTATGACCAGAGCATACCCATCTTCTGATGGCTGCTTCCAGCAGGATAGCACTCCGCAAAACTCAAATCAACTTAAAATGGTTTTGTGATCACCATTCACCAGTCACCAGATCTCAATGCAACAGAGCACCTCTCAGATGTGGTGGAACAGGAGATTTGCATCATGGATGTGCAGCCAACAAATCTGCAGCAACTGTGTGATGCCATCATGTCAGTATGGACCAAAACCTCTGAGGAATATGCCTGTGCCATATAATGACAACACCTGGATTTATTGGGCTCAAAATAAGAAAGAGTGGTTCAGGGAGCATGAGACATCATTTTCACACATGGATTAGCCACCACAGAGTCCAGACCTTGACCCCACTGAGAATCTTTGGGATGTACTGGAGAAGACCCTCCCAACAATACAAGATCTTGGTGAAAAATTAATGCAATTCTAGAAGGAAATAAGTGTGTGAATTTGGCAAGGCAGTGTATCAACAAATTAAGAACAAACCACTGAGAGGAGAACTCACAAGCTAGTTTTGAGTTCATTTGACTTAATGTATTAAATTTTTTTACTACATTTTCAAAATACTTTTGACTTTTCTAAGGCTTAGAAAGATTTTCTTATTCTGAGAAATCTTTAATTATAATTATCTTACTGCACTGGCAGATAAATTCACTTGTTTCTAGTCCGTATGTTCTAAAATAGAGTATTTATCCCTTATCCATATCACTGGCTGTATGTTTTGGCTTGTCATCAAGGTGTAAAATGAATTTGGTTCTGATCAGATGCCTCACTGGGGCTTTTGCATGATGGATAACAATCTAAATATCTGAAGTGCCTAAAGGTTTTTTTTGTAGTACTGTATATGCACATATCCACACACTCCACAGCTC
>VUQI01063794.1:3227-26436 GCA_015106735.1 Paratilapia polleni | reverse complement strand
GGTGAATTTGCTGGGACGTCCACTCCTGGAAAGATTGTGACATTGTGTTAACACACATCTGAATGCTCTAGACCACAAACTGTCAAAACTTCTGCTTTTATAGAGGTGCTCACACTTGCTGATGATCAATTAATCAAGTGCATTTGATTAGCAGCACCTGGGTGCTACTTACCGTCTTAATTCCTATTGAAGCGGTACAAGTGTACTTAATTTTTCACAGGACTGTATGTAGGCATCACAAAAGTTGCTACAACTCAGCCTGATGAGGACATGCCTGTGCCAAAATTCATGGCAATCCATCCAATATTTGTTCAGATATTTCAAATGTCACCCTAATGGTGCTGATAGTGAGTAAGCCTCAGGCTAAAGATCACACACACACACACACACACATTTGTGCCAACTTTTATGGTAGTTTTAGAGATATTTCAGTCTGTATCAAATTGGCAGAGGAAGACCTGCCTGACCACCGTCAGAATAAGTAGGTCCAAGTTGCTAGTGTGTCTAAAAAGAAACATTTTCTTTTCCATGTATTGTAAACAAAAGAACAATGAATTGAAGATGAAGGAATTTTTTTTTCTGTTTCATAATTTTGAAAGATTATAAATCTGCAGAAGCCTGGAAAAACTCTCATTAAAAAGAACCAATTCTCTGAAGCCTACCTGCTCTCCTATTAACCTTTTCATGCTTTTCATGAACATCATCTGTTCATTATCTTTTCAACCAAGTCACACATTTTCTGGGTGACATTCAAATCACAGTGCTTCTTTTTCTTTGTGCATTTTTTACACCCTTCTGTTGGACTGTAGGCTTGCATAGTTTTGAGATAATTACAGACTTCCAGGTACAGCAGGGCGTTTCTATAAGCCTCTGAGCTGTAAATGTCACTGGGGCTCTGACTATGACCTCTGTCAGCTCAGTGGCACACTAAGAAGAGAAGGACATGGCTCAGTAGCTTATATCAGACACACTGATACAGACACTCTCACATACCTCCTATCATGAACATGCTTCACTGCATAGAGACTAGTGCTGACTGTTAAATCATATTTTCATCATCATTGTGATATGTGCACAATAAACACATCACAAAAAGGATGAATAGAAAAAGTGATTTTAATTACATATGCCATCCAGTCACCCTCAGTATGGCAACAGTTGATCTTGTTCGATAAAAGCAGGTTTGAAATAACTGATTCCATTTCTTTATTCAGAGGGCATAGGCTACTCAGTGTTCAGGGTCTATGTTAGCTCTGTAGCTATTAAAGCTAAAAGGCATAGAAATTTCATAGATTTTTTTCACAGATTTCACTGAGAGGGCAAAACAAGAATTTCTTCTGCTACATGCCAGTATTTTCCAGGACTGTTTAGCCAAAATGCTAAACGGTTTGACCCACTCCCACTTTGGTCGCTGCTGTTCATTCAAACAATATGTCAGTGCAGCTCTCATGTTGAATATACATCTGTGTTCTATATACATTTAAACATATTTTTAACTTGCTGAATTTTCAAAAGATTTTAAGTGGTTTGGTTTGTTACAAATGCTTGAACTATATTTATGATACTGGATACTTACTTACTTAAATTTAAAATGTAGATTTTCATAACAAAATGCTTATCTTATGCTGATAGTAACATAATAACACGTAAAGCACTGTTCTCCAAACCCTCTTATACAAGCCCAGTGGCCATATTGCACCAATCCCTTCTTTGCCACAACAACACAGGTTACTAATATTGGGTCAGTAAAACTGATACTGGACAAAAGTTATAATCTTATTATTATACCCAAATGTTATACCCAAATTTCAGCCGGCACACTGGACTTCTCTGAAAAGTCAGAAATTAATCAAGCGTAACATTCAACCACTAAAACTAATGTTTCTGTTCAGGAATGCAAGTAAATCACTGTAATTTGGCACCTTAATTATATTTTAGCATTAAAAATATAATTTCGATTAAAGAACTGGCACATACTGGTGGATTAACCATTCCAGAAACATAAAAAAAAAAAGATTTTGTAATTACCAGTACTGTTAGTTTAGCACAGCTGTGGCATAAACCTTGCACTGGGTGGTGGTCTAATAAATCTGTTAAGCAGTGTATGTCAAAACAGTTAAGGGTTTAGAGGAAGGACTCAGATTTTTGGATCCAAATTTCAAAACACTTGGGCAAAAGCTTCAATTAAAAGCCGACAGCTGTGAAACCTTTGTACTATCTTGACTTCTAACATTCAAGTTATGTACATTTCAAAGAACCAGTGTGATTAAATATATATTAAAAAATAAAAATAATACCAGTAGTAATAATAATAACCTTTTACCATTTTATTGCTCCTCAAGTTTTGAAAGCCCATGAATGAATGGCATGTCTGTCCATGCATTTCAAAGACATGTAGAGGCATCTCTGAATTCAAGGCGCACGAGACACAGATCCATGATACTTACACTAATTTATGCTTGTCTGCCTAAAGCTACAGCTAATAATGAACTTGTCTCTGGCCCTTGTGCCGTCTTGTTTCCTATTGTAAGAAAAATGTATAACTGTCCAAGCAAGTTTAAAAACTGAACTGCTGATGAGCTCCAGAAACTCTCAAATATGAACCTCATCCCTCACTAAAAAGATAAAGATTCACTATAAAACCCCAGGATACCTGAACTGTGGTTTAGATTAAGTTTGGCAAATACTATATGCACAGTGCACATAAGTTCAGTGGATACCAGACTACAGCTCGATTAGCAAGTCAGATTCAACTATCTAAGCAGCAAACCACTAAAATTTCAGATTAACATACAGTATATTGTCCTATATGTGAACACTGCCAGAACTCACAGGCTTCCTTTAGCGCCTTGAATTTAACTTGGAAAAAAACAATGTAAAACTAGCCTTTGTTTTTGACCATTGCTGAAGCACAGCAATATTTTAACACAAAGTACTGTAAGAGTGTAAATGGAACTAAATGGAGCACAGCGGTGATGTGGTTTACATTACTGTTACGGTACCTCCAAAAAATGATGACATATACTTATAGTGAAGTGTGCTGGAATGACAGACAGCCCTTTGGTTTAATCTAATCTAATCTAATGATTTCATTTAGACACTGTAAAAGACAATGACTTATACATTTGTGGATTGTATATTAAACAAACACTCACCAGCCACTTCATTAGTTACACCTGTTCAACTGCTCATTAAGGCCTCAGTCACTGAGGCACTGCAGTCTCCAACCACTGTTTTCCCTAGTGTGACTGTAGCATAACACAAATATCTTATCAGCCAATGACACGGCAGCAATGTGATTGGCTGATTGCATTTAGGCATGTAGACATGGTCAAGAAGTTCAAACTGCTGAAATTTGAACTGAGCATCAGAATGGGGAAGAAAGATTACCGAAAATGGCATGGTTGTTGTTGCCAGATGGGCTGGTCTGAGTACTTCAGAAATGGTTGATCTACCTGGATTTTCCCACACAACCATCTGGAGGGTTTACAGAGAATTGTCCAAAAAAAAAAAAAAAAAAAGAGAGAAAATATCCAGTTCTTTGGGTGAAAATGCCTTGCTGATGCCAGAGGTCAGAAGAGAATGGCCAGACAGGCTGATAGGAAGGCAACAGTAACTCAAATAGTCACTCATTACAACCAAGGTATTTATAGAAGGTACATACAGAAGAGCATCTCTGAACGCACAACGTGTTAAACCTTGAAGTAGATGGACTACAGCAGCAGAAGACCATACCAGGTTCCACTCCCGTCAGCTAAGACAATGTATCAACGATTCAGGCTACTAGTGGTGATGTAATGGTGTGGGGGATATTTTCTTGGCACACTTTGGGCCCCTTAGTACCAATTGAGCATTGTTTAAGCACCACAGCCTACCTGAGTATTGTTGCTGACCATATCCACCCCTTTATGATCAGTGTACTCATCTTCTGATGGCTGCTTCCAGCAGGATAACACGCCATGTCACAAAGTTCAGATCATCTTAAACTGGTTTCTTGAACATGACAGTGAGTTCCCTGTACTCAAATGACCTCCACAGTCACCAGATCTCAATCCAATAGAGCACCTTTTGGATGTGGTGGAAGAGGAGATTCATATCATGGATGTGCAGCCAACAAATCTGCAGCAACTGTGTGATGCCATCATGTCAATATGGACCAACATCTGTGAGGAATGTTTCCAGCACTTTGTTGAATCTGGAATTAATGCATGGAGAATTAATGCAGTTCTGAAGGCAAAAGGGGGCCCAACCTGGTATTAGCAAGGTGTACCTAATGAAGTGGTTGGTGTGTGTATATCAAATAAGTTTGAACAACAGGGAGAAATGAGATCCAATACAAACTTACTTAAACATACTCTAACAAGGAGCCTTTGTTTACATACTGAATTATCCTATCAGGCTGTTATGATTGAGGAGTTAGTGAACAACGGCCTTCTATTTCTACATTCAAATGCTCTTTCTCACCACTGGCAGTAAGCAGGTCCATTATTAACTGTCCTTTGAGCTGTGGTTTGTACCACTTCCACAAATCAAAGTCTGTTTAACTTACTAGATGTCTGACATTAACCTACATTGTCAGGCGGTGTACACTTATGTTCTGTGAATGTGTTTGTAGAGACTGGCCAAATAAGGATTTTTGGGTTGGGACTAGCCATCAAAAAACAATTAAATCAACTGACAGATGCACAGAAAAGCAAATTAGTCTGTCAACTGCCAGTGTGGCGAACAAAACTAGAAACTGTTTAATTTGACAGGTATTCGTTTTATTCTTTTTTGACATAAAAAACATAGTTTTAGGAGAGCTTTGACATGATTTTGTGTTTACTACTCCAAATGCCTGTAGAGCTGCTGAATCTTTATGTAGCTTTATACAAATAGAAGGTTTTGCTTTTCTGCTTTTGAAATATGTGAACAGGCTGCACTGTGGCAAACAAAGCAGACAGATTTATGCATTTCATTTGAATCACTCAGTTTCTCTCTATCTTCTCCTCAGGCACTCTGTCTTCCTCCTATTTGGTACGAGCAGATAGATAATCATTTTCACATTATGTTATAGATGTTTTACTATAGAATGAGTTAAAACAAACATAACATCAATGAACTCTGACAGGTGGTAATTGAGATCCCCAGGAAACCTTTTACATGCTAATGCACACTTATTAAAACAACATCACTAAACCATCAGTCAGGTAGGCCAGTAGGGGGGTGGCCTGTGGGGTGACACTGCATGTAGCATTCATCAGGAAGGTAAATTCAGAGAAAATATCTCAAGGGAAGGCAATGAGCGGTGTAGTTTTGATATGGTGCGGAGGTTAAGATAACCTAATCTGTCAACTTTCATTGATCTCTGCATGCTACTTATGTTAGTCGTAAGAGACGGCAGGCAATAGCTCATGCATGCGTCGCTGTCATGTTTGATCATTTGGCAGTTCCTCAGCTGAAGTAAATGTAAAAGTGTCTTTTTGTTTTTAGAGAGAATAGCTCCATTCATTTATACAGATTTGCTGCCGTGAATCACAGTGTGAAACTAGAACAGCAGTAACAATAGATTTCAGTTTTTGTTCACGTAACTGTCATATCTGTTTTGTCTCTTATGAATACTGTAACAGCGTTTAATTAGTTAGGCAGAAAGGAAAACATAATGCATATGTACAAAGCACATAAAGGCACATCCTGCTTGTGGAACACAGTTTGTATTACGATTACTTTGATCAATATTGACCTCGCAATTGTTTGTCACGATTTTTTATTGATTTTATTGACAAAAATGTTTATGTTGCTTTCACATTCATGTGGAGCAACATTCCTGTTAATGTACAAATCTTTGCATCAAAATAAAACTGGTCCTCCTTATTCAGCTCAATTCAGTGTATCTCTTAGAAGAAAAATTAAAAATATAAATCAAAAAAAAAAAGTACCAAAACGTAACACAAAACTAAGCCAACAGGGCACTGCTTTCACTTTTACACTGTGCTGTATTCCTATTAATTAAAACACCTTTGCAGACAAATGTTTATTCACCTGACCCAAATGCATCTCCTAGAAACAAAATATAGTCACTCCATTCATTGTACCTGCATAATGGATGTGAATAATACTTGTAGCAAAATACTCAACAGCTGTGAGATCTCTCTCCATTTCCCCTGCAGCGTTTTGCATACAGTGCAGATTTTGCCACTTTAGAAAAAATAATTGCGTGAGGGGATAACATATCTTTTGTCCAGTAAGTTGACTATTTCCCTGAAGCCTCATTACTCACCATGTTTACTGGACACATACCTTTGGTCACATGGAATACGATTGTGTTGGTGATTTCAGTGCGTCTCTGTGAGCTGGATGGATACGCAGGCACGCTGTACGGTCCACTTTTATGGAAGTCTGAAGTGATGTTGGATAATTCACGTTATCAACCACTATGTTGTTTTTCTTGGTCTTCATGCATTAATTATACTGCTGTTTCTGGAGTGTTTTCGGGCAATTGAATAAATTAGCTGTGTTGCTTTGCGGTGCAGACACAGCTCTGCAGCACTCTTTGCATATGATTTGTTTTTGGTTAACATGTGCTAAATCCGAAGTATTTCCAAACAACGGATGATGATCAGCTTCGAGCGTCAAGTTCTTCACCCTCTTATGTGCCAGACATTTGATTTTTGTTGTATATCTGTATATGTTGTATATCTTTTAATGTAGTGTTACTCGTCCCGACTTGTCCAGGAAACTTCAAGCTGCACGGTGATTGACACATGCAGGCATGTGGTCAGGCCCTGGCTTAGGGAGCGCCTTATTTGCTTTTGCTTTATACTCTATTGGTGGAGCACGCATTTTCAATATAGCTAGATAATGTTCATTTAATTGTGGTTGAGATTATAAATTCGATTAATTGTGCAGCCCTAGTTTGAACTGTGTTGTGTTAAAAGAGTCACAGTACTGTTTACCTTGTTCTCTGCAACTGTTGGACCCAAAATGAAAAAAACGTTTTTTACACAACATTTTGTTCATAATGTAAATGATTAACATACAAATTACTATCAATTCCATATGAAACACTGCCATTTTACACAGCTTACTAGTTTGGACAGTTCACTAAAATTACAAACTGAAAAACTACATTGATAACTAGCTTTATTACATCTTTATACATATACATATATATCTCTATCCATCTATCTATATGTATATGTATAGAGAGAGAGGGAGAGAGGGATAGATAGATACACACACAGGCATATATGTTGAAAAATGCATATAGCCTACTTTCAAAAAGACAATGTAAGTCCAGTTTTTGCCAGTCTGAGAGTTAGCTTTATACTAAAATTGCAGAGAACACTGGTATTCACATAGATTCTATCCACATTTTGTCCTGAAATGACTATCCAGTAACACATTTTGTAGTGTCTCACTAATTAGATCTTTTGTGAATTTTTCTCCGTTGTGTCAAAATCGCTACGTATAACACCCAACCCGTATGCACTGTGAGCTGACAGATTCGTCACCTCATTGCAACAGCCCCACTTGTGATAAAGAGTTAAATGACAAGAAAAGGTCAGCAAAAGGTCTTAGAAGGGCAGGAACGGGTTGGTATTAGACTGTCTTCATTTATTTGTGCCATGGGAGAAGGAGGAACATCCTTATTCCCCTCCGTCCTCTTTTTTCGTTTGGGTTTTATTCTTCCTCTCACAATTAGCAGAGACAAAGAAATCCTCAGGGGTGAAACATGAGATAAAACCTGAGAATGAATACTAATAACCTTACTGATGGGAAATGATAAATTAGTTCAGCAGCTGCAGTTTGTTAGAGCTCCAGGTGGTTTCTACAGCACTAGCGCATGAGGGTGCTCAGTTTTAGTTTTTTAAAGTACTTATGATATTAGTTTGCTGAAAGACTGCAACAAACTAAATCTTTTCAGAAGTACTCTGTAATTATTTAATATAAGTAAATGACCACAAGCATCTCTGTTCAAAGTAAGACAAGGACAAACCAGTGATTCATGTATGTATCTTTTTTCAGTGTTGTTCTGTGGTTTGTCTGAAAGTGATATACTCAAAGGGAAGTTGATCTGTATTTATTCTGAGCAAATACAGTATATGAACAAAAGTACTGGGCCACTTACACATCACACCTACAGGAGCTGCTCAGCCATGGAAACACATGCCATGAAGCTCCTGGTGCAGAATTTTCATGCTGATGTTAATGCCAGAGGAGGTTTGGAGCTCTGCAGTTACTGAGTCAGCAGAGCATTAGAGACTTTTACTCATTATGTGCCTCAGCACTCAGCGATCCCGCTCTGTAACTTTACGTGGTCTACCACTTCACGGCTGAGTTGCTGTGGTTCCTAAATGCTTCCACTTTGCAATAATACCCCTTACAGTTGATCGTGGAATATCTAGGAAGGAAGAAATTCCACAAAATGACTTGTTGCAACAACAGTATCCTATTACAGTACCACACATAACAACCCATTCTTTCACAAATGTTTGTAAATGCAGACTGCATGGCTGGGTGCTTGATTTTATACAACTGTGGCCTTGGGACTGAATATACCTGAATTCAAGGATTAAGAGGTGTGGCCCAATACTTTTGTCCATATAGTGTATTATTAATATTTTTTTTCCTCGGTCTGTCCCGGATTTAAACTTAAATGACATTTATAAATTTATAATATTTACAAATTTATCAATGTGTAGATGCCCATTATAGAATATTTGCTTCACAAGCACTCCTTAACATCAATATGTACACAAACTAGCTAGAATTAATTCAGTGTCCAAGTGACACTGCAAAAGGATTTTCAAAATACTTAACATCTTCTTACAATATATTTGGATTATGCTTTTTTTTTTTTAGGTAATTTCCTTCTACAGGGAGAGAAATTGAGTCATTTGCAGGTCGTGCAGAGGCAGGAGAGTGGTTATAAGTATATGTTAGCTGGAACTCTGACTTAGTTCTGTGCAGCACTTGACTGATGGCCCCCGCTGCCCTCATCCATTACTCTGTCACTTGTTTGAAATTGCCTTTCAAACGTTCTGGCACTACTGGAAAAAGTGGGTACTCCTCCTTTTTGTCCTAACTGCAGAAAGAAGGCACACTGGCAGGTGGAGACGCACAAAAATCTTATTTTACTTACACAGCTGTCAGATCCTGCGGGACCACTTCAGAGATGATTTAGCCTTGTGCTTTGGATGGAATGCCAAAATGTGTGGAAAACACAAGGAGCAAAAATAATTAACAATGGTAGTGGGGGAATAATGGGCACATTCTGCAAAAAATCTAACCAAGACATTTGAATGACATAACTGCTTTTTTGACTGGATGCCACAAATTATCCTGATTTACTCAGTCTAATTATGAAATTCTGCATTTTGTTTATAGCTTTAAATTCATTCATAAGCTACAAAATACAGTAAAACCTCACAGCCATCACAATGCGGCAAGGGCAGTCTCTCCTCTTGTCCTCTGCTCTGTCCCTGTGTGTGGGTCTGGTGGTGACATGACAGCTCATTCCTAGCCACTATATATGACAGAGCTCCCCTTTTCTAGTGCTGACTATCATCTATCAACCCACGGCCAGAGCAGCCATCACTCCCTTCAGGAAATTACAACCCACTGCACGAGACATAAAACTGGATAATGGGCTGAAAATTAGCAAATTACAATCATTACACTGCCATAATTGACCCTTGAGACCCATGTGGAGAAGTACACATGCAGTCTTAAAGTAATGTGTGTGTTTGAGGCTCTTAATTAGGAGTATATTGGACCGTGAGGATGGAATCTAATTTATTGAACAGCAGCAAACTTAAAGCTGACTGGCAGTAAACAGGGAGTCTTTTAGATTGGTGATGTGATGATATGCTTTTAACAGAGAGCAGAGAAAAAGGTTGTTACAAATTTAAAACATGAACTACTAAAAGAAATAAAAAATATAATATAATCTACAGGGGAAAGATACTGAAAAAGCAAATCACAAACATTTCTATGCCCATCTTCTTTTATATTACAAGACACTGGAAATTCAAGAAGCTATGCAAGATTGACTTGCATCATGGCTCTGTAGCCTTAGCCTACAGTGGAAGTTATGACAAAAATTGTCAGGTGATTGACTAGTGCAGGAAAAATAAGTTCTCCTAATTAAACTTTATAATTCTTATTCCTCATTTTCAAATGTGTGTATCTTATGATCCATCCATCCATTTTTTTCTGCTTATCCAATTCAGGGTCACCGGGGGGGGGGGGCTGGAGCCTATCCCAGCTGCCATAGGGCGACAGGTCGCCAGTCTGGCGCAAGGCCAACACAGAGACAACCAATCACACTCACATTAACACCTACAGCCAATTTAGAATCACCAGTTAACCTAACCCCACTAACTGCATCTCTTTGGGCTGTGGGAGGAAGCCGGAGTACCTGGAGAGAATCTACGCAGACACGGGCAGAACATGCAAATTCCATACAGAAAGGCCCCGGCCAGATGGTGGATTCCAACCCAGGACCTTCTTGCTGTGAGGCAGCAGTGGTATATAAATGTTTACACTTACACTTCATGTAGAATCAAAATTTATATTAGTGTATAGTTCTGTTTTAGGGAACAAGTGTTTCATACAGCATTGGGCTTGTTCTTACCACAACCACAGCCCACCAGCTCCTTAAGTGAGTGCTTAGGTATGCAGGGTTGCGGTAGCTTGTCTTGTAACAGTGCATATAAATATAAATTCTAACTAAAGGGTTTCTTGGAAAACAAGGCATCGGCATCTCCTGTTAACTTCAGTCAGCAAATACCTGGGTGACAGAACATCAGAGGTTTAAGTTGGTTACAATAAAGGAGAGGTGGGGTGAAGTTAGGAGGGTGTAGGGGTTATGGATGATGAAGGATAAAGTTAGCCTGACTGATTCTGATATTGTATACAGGTCCAAAAGTCAGATTATCCTATTTTATGCTCGCATGAACAAGGCAAATGGAGTGAGGAAGATATGCAAATTGCTGTCTAATTGGCCTGTCAGGATCCTGAAGCCCTGTCAAACCACTGTCAGAAAGAGAGAGAGAGAGCAGGGGCCAGAGCCGGAGAACACAAAAAATTACTGGATTAGTTTCAGCTGCTATTCACTGCCCATTTCATTAGGTAATTTCAGCTCACACCAGGACCATGGGTCAGTGCTCCATGCTTGAAGAGCAGATTCTTTCAGCTGTCATTTTGAGAAGAGAGGCAGCACGTCACAGTTCTGCCTTCCTCCTTCTGTCTGGCTCAATGAAAAACACAGATACTGCCAGTAAACAAGTTTTCACTAGCTTCCCTTCGCTGCAGATGGTACCACGAAGGCAAATTTAAATCTCGAGAAGGTGGCAAGAAAATATTATGAAACAAAACTGGAATAAATCTGTGAGCAAAACATGTTCACTCCCTCATATTTAAATGAAGATTTAAAGTCAGTTGAAGAAAAAGTCTGCCCCCTTCTCTTTACCCATCAATACTTCAACTAATACTGCCAGGTTAAGTTAGTCAAGTTGTTTTCAGAGTATTCAATACAGTAATTAATTTGATATAGGCTGTTAGCGAGTAGTGAGAGTTTGCTAAGCCCTGCCCTCTTAGCAGTTGTTACTGCGCCATCTGTCACGCTTTCTGTTCTCACATGGCTCGTACTGGGATACTTGCAGAAGATTTACCACTCAAGATTATGAGAAATTAAATTTTTGATTGAATTCGTACTTTCAGACAGAATTACCCTCTTAAAGGAGCCTTTGATATTATTATATATATAAATATTTGATAGCTATGATATGAGAATGAAATACGGAAATTGAAGGCGCATTTTCAACGATCATCTTACAGGCCATGTATAGTGAAAGACAAAATGTTGAATAAAGAAACAGCCTTGTTCTTGGTTTGCAGCATAAAGTTATTCAGTCATGATACTCTAAAGTATGATAAGAAAAGCCCAAGATCTTTTTCAGATTTAAACAATAATGCTGCTTAACATTCTTGCTCATATAACAACATGTTTTTATTCTTAAGACTACACGAGAAAAGACTATAACCAATGTATTTGTCAAATGTACCACTGTCTCAGGTAAAGTGGAGTGAAAACCTTTGAGCTAAAGAGTTAGGCAGAGTTTCTGTTTCCACACAGTGGAAAAACACTACATTAGCTACATGTATATGCCTGTTGTGAGCAGTGCTTTTACGTTTTACACAATTTATAATCCCACAAACTAATGCTAAAGTCACACTAGGGAAAACAGTGGTTGGAGACTGCAGCAAGACCAAAATTAACATGACTGCGTGCAAAGAACTTGTGATCTTGTTGCCTTTGAAATGGCTGCTTTGAAGATGTGGACCAGGTCTGCAACCATTCACAGTCAGTTATCGTCTTCAAAGGGTCTTTGGTGCATCAAGACGGCGATAAAACGGCAACAAGACGGTGTCGTTTTACTGTCTGTTTGTGATAATACAGTGATTAACTGTGATTAATCAGTGAAAATCTGTTACTGTCTACATACACAGAAATTCACATTAAACAGAAATTCACATTAACTACTTACATTCAGAGTCCAGACAGAACCTCATAGCTATGAAACAGAAATTCAGAAATTCCTCCACAAATAGTGACATAGTTGCTGCAGGATGGCAATTTAACTGTAAACTGATGTGGGGACTGGGCAACCTTGCTTTTATATAGGCATATAACCAGAATACAACTAGTTGGCAACCAGTTCAATTGAGTGATGAATTATTGATTAATTATTCTGTTTTTATGGTACAGTATACTTTACTGTACCATAAAAACATGAGGTCATACATGAGGTTATGCATGTTGCATCAAGGCATGAATATAAAAGCAGGAACATTTGGGAAATGTGCCTTCAATGTATGAAATAGCTCTGCGTTTAATAAACAAGCTGCCAGAGGTAGACTACATTTTATAACCTCATAGACATATACACAAGAACACACAAAAACACACTCAAAGCCTCAGCTTATTACAAATTGAGCACACACACACACACAAAAAGAAATCAAGAGTAATTGACAAAATGAAAATCATCACATAGTGTCAGGAATTGAGAGACAGATCCAGTGCCAAATAGAAAAAAAATTGGGTAATAGGGTGATAACAGAAGGGGCTCAGTCCTTTGTAAAATCAATCAGAGGCTAAGAGGTTGTTTGACGCTGTGAGCAATTTGACAATGCATTGATGACAGAGCTCCAGTGGAGCATTACTGGATGTGTAATTACTCTGACCATCTTATATGGATCCAATTAGCTTCCTTCAAAAGTGGAGAGACATAGCGTTTCCCATTATATAAATGGATTGGGTTTCACCGTCTGTCAGTGTTTTCCAAAAAAGGGTGGTATGAGATTGTAAGTGCATCTTTTCAGAAACTAGATAAGGGCTGATTTACCAATTTAACAAGATTTGACTCTGTGATACGTTTCCATGTTACATATGCTGCAGTTTCCCTGAAACAAGCCAAGGATGAAATCAGCCTCATGTCATATGTAGACTACACCTGTTAAGCTTTAAATTGTTGGGAGGAACAAAAAGTTTTATAACCAAGTGCAAGAATGAGTAGTGCAGTTAAACATATGTAGGACCTAAAGAGGAGAGAGTTGGTTTAATCCTTTATGTATGCTGACAACAAGGCTACAAGGTGATTAGGAAAAAAAAGAAAAGATACCAATTACAGAAGCATTTGTAAACACACATCTTTAGTCAAACAAAAACCCACCTGCAGGCTAAGTGCAGGCTAAGTGGCACTGTTTGGTAATGTTACTTTTAAAAGCAACTTGTTACAATATTAGTGCCATTAAAAAGTTAAACAATCAATACTGCAACGGATGGATTAAAAAAAAAATCAATATCTGTTAAAATGAATCCCATAACTCATCTCTTTTTTTAAAAAAAAAAACTATTTTCTAATTAACTGACAACTAAATGTATACACTTGACACTAGGCATATATGGCAGATAAATCATATATTTTAAGGGCATTCAGCTGCTGCAACTGTCGTTCCATCCATTTTCTGAAAAGCAGCGTCTTTGGACACGTTTGTTAGGTTAACTGGTAATTGTTAGGTTAACGCACAATGTCTTTGAACAAGGCTACCACACACAGGCAGACAACCATCCACACCTACAGCCAATTTAGAATCATCAACTAATCTAACATGCATGTCTTTGGACTATGGGAGGAAGCCAGAGTACCCGGAGAATCCACACAGGCATGAGGAGAACATGCAAGCTCCACGCAGAGCGGCTCAGCCAGTTGGTGGATTCAAACCCAGGACCTTCTTCCTGTGAGGCAACAGTGCTAACCCTGTACCACTGTGCCGCCCTGTGATGCTGCTACTGTATTAAATTTGGTTAGAGTTGATAGACTTCGCAGATCGTTAAAAAAAGATGGAAGCAATTCAATCAATTTTGTTTAGTGTTTATTAGAAATTATGGTCTGCGGGCCAGCTGGATGGGCCAACTTGCAGCTCGTGGGCCAAATTAAGCCCAGAAGGCATAAATTAAGTATCACAACTATACCACAATTCCACCTCCACTGTGGATTTGTGTATGTGTCTCCAAAGTACACAAACTATATAGAGTTGCACCTCTAATGCTCAATTATACCTGGTACCACTTAAAAATGCTACATTTTGACTGATAAACATATCTCATCATCTTATCTCATAGCATATCTTGTTGTGTTTAGCCAATTACAAATTTTTAATTACAAATACAAAAAATAATAGGTGATCTTCCCTGTGGGTTCCTTTCTATAAGCAACAATTTTAACTTTAAAAATATTCATTATTAACAATTATTAATACTCACTCAATAATTAAACATTTAGTGACTTTGGATTTATTGTGTGCTCTGTGACTACTTGTGCAGGGACTAACAGACACAATGCTGACAGAATGAAGTCATTTTTTTATAATGCTGTGCGCTAATGGTTGCAGCAGAGTGAAATCCGGTTTGTAGGCAAGTGTCAGCGCTCTGAAGAGAATGCAGAATCTTTGATGTTCTGTTTCATGTTTCAGACCTGCCTCAGTATTACCTCACAACTAAGCACCTACTGCAGAAATTTAACCACAACACAAAGGCAAAGAGGGCAGACAGAAGGAAGAGGGAGAACGAGAGAGAGAGCCAGACAAAGTGATATGTTCCTCTCCTCCTTAGAGAAACAGACACCTGCAGGTTTGATCAGACTCTGCCTTCAATATCCTCCCTTATCCTTTGATGATCCATCACATTCTCTCTTTCTATTCTCTCAGTCTCATTTTGACTGACACACACACACACACACACATACATATAGGCGCACGCTGCATATCCCCATTATTTGGGAGTACCTTTGTTGCTCCCTTTCATCTCCTCTCACCTCACCTTTTTTTTTTCAAACATTTTTTTTTGTCTCTCTCTCTCCTTCTTTCTTCTACTTTCTCTTTTTCCCCACCATTTTTGAATTGTGACATAGCTTCTGCTGCTTTGTTGGGCTCTACAGTTTAATTATCACCTCTGCTTTACTCATCTTGGGGCAGCTTTACCTTCAGGTTGTTCCTGTTGTTTCTGAGCAGATCTTAAATACTGTTCGTGATACAAACGGACAGCATGTCAAAAGCCTGTTATTATCATGGTAGCATTTTTGCTATACAAAGAAAGATGACAATAGAGGGGTTAAACTGGACTGTCCATGGCTCACACGACAGCAATTAGCTGAAATTTAGAGGAACCTATATAGACAAACTGTAAGAGAGCACAAGGGACTGAATCTCACCACCTGACTTTTGCAAGCTTTAAAAAAATGTATTCGCTCACATTGCTGAGTAAGGATCATGTATGAAATAGAAATGGACTGGCATTTATATAGCACTTTCCTAGACTTACCGTTCACTCAAATTGAGCCACATTTAGCCATACATTCATACTGTACAGCTCTGACAGATTATATACTCCAGTTGCTGGACGTGCACACACAGACCTTTCTATAAGAGGTTATTTACTGCTAGTGAGTGTCTGTGTACATACAGAATTGACAGCACATAAGTTGAAGTTGTGCTTTTTGCTTACGGATGTTTGTAGGTCTCTTTCCTCAGAGTTAATTAAAGTGAGAGAGTTGCATTCATTCATTTTGATAACTGTTTTTTTATTCCAGAGACAGATTCAGGGCCTAACAGATTCCATTAAAAATGTATCTATGTTTTGGACTCTTCATTGGCGTTTCCTGAACAATTATTTCTGCTTGAGAGCAAACCTGGTATCATCACAAGTTCCATTAAAAAAAAAACAAGGTTTAGTCCTAAGCTCTGTTGGGATGTTTTTGTTGAACTATCTTTATAGTCATATTTATTTATTTTTTGTTAAAATTAAAGTCCATATGTGCAGTAGTTACTACTGCATCATTAGTGTGAACACTGAAATTTCCCATAACTTATACAGGGTGAAACCACCTCTCAGCATTACAAATCCCAACTTAAATACCTGACTACAGCTCAAAGCAAAGAATAGGCACTGAATAGAACTTTTCTGTCCACCCTTACCATGTTAATGGCAAGAAAAAAAGCCACGGAAGGCTATGCACTACTTCCTGTTTGTGGTCCAACTGGCAGTAAATGGTCTGTTCCTGACAGATCTCCGGGAATATTCAAAATCTGTATTTACAAATTTTTTTTTTTTTTAAAGTCAGGTTTTGCAAAAAAATCTGTGCTCAATAAATTCCGTTTTTAAATTAATTAACAAATCATGTTCACGAGCAGCTTTAAAGCTTATGCTACTTATTTAAGATAATTACTTTATATTTTCAAAATCACACTACATGAATTAAATATGTTTTGACAGAGTACGTTGTAAAAATTGAATGGATGGCACTAGAGAAAATTTTATTTTCTGTACTGAATCTTTGTTGTTTTCTTCATCAACAAAATAAATCAAATTTTTTTCTTCTTCTTCACAGAAACAGTATAAAATTGAATTGAATTATGAAATACACTATATAGTCATAGGCAGCACGGCGGTTAACACTGTTGCTTCACAGCAAGAAGGTCCTGAGTTCGAATCCACCATCTGTCCAGGGCCTTTCTGTGTGGAGTTTGCACGTTCTCCCGGTGTCTGCATGGGTTCTCTCCGGGTACTCCGGCTTCCTCCCACAGTCCAAAGACATGCAGTTAGTGGGATTAGGTTAATTGGTGATTCTAAATTGGCTGTGGGCTATGTTATGTTAGCCCTGCGACAGACTGGCGACCTGTCCAGGGTGTACCCCACCTCTTGCCCTGTGGCAGCTGGGATAGGCTCCAGCGCTCCAGCCCCCCCCCCGACCCTGAAATGGATAAGCGGAAAAAAAATGGATGCATGGACTATACAGTCATTTGAAAAAGCAAGTTTTCACAAGAACTAAGTACACTCCATGATTCAATAACTTGTAGAACCACTTCATCATTTTCTGTACGACTTCGTCAGCCTCTCACATCATTCTGGAGGAATTTTGACCCACTCTTCTTTACAACATTGCTGCAGTTTATTGAGGTTTGCAGGCGTTTGTTTATGCACAGCTCTCTTAAGGTCCCACCACAGCATTACAATCAGGTTGAGGTCTAGACTTAGACTGGACCATTGTAACACCTTGATTCTTTTCTTTTTCAGCCATTCTGTTGTAAATTTGCTGCTGTGTTTGGCATCATTGTCCTGTTGCATGACCCAATTTCAGCCAAGCTTTAGCTGTTGGACAGATGGCCTCACATTTGACTCTAGATTTCTTTGATATACAGAGCACTTCATGTTAGACTCAATGACTGCAAGGTGCCCAGGTCCTGTGGCTGCAAAACAAGCCCAAATCATCACCCCTCCACCACCGTGCTTGACAGTTGGTATGAGGTATTTGTGCTGACATGCTGTGTTTGCTTTTCACCAAACATGGCGCTGTGCATTATGGCCAAACATCTGCACTTTGGTTTCGCCTGTCCAAAGGACATTGTTCCAGAAGTCTTGTGGTTTGTTCAGATGCAACTTTGCAAACCTTGCAGCTGTGCTGCCATGTTGATGATGATCAATTATTTAAGTGCATTTGATTAAAAGAAAATCAAATGCACTTGATTAGTTGATCATCTGCATAGTCCTGTGAAAACTTTCCTTTTCACAGGAGTTTATGTTATTACCTGGGTTTGTGTCTCCTCTCAGAAGCAAACTAGAGATATTTTGCTTGTAAAGTGACAGTATTAACCACTACACCACTGAGCCACTATAGAGAAAATATATTGTGAAGACTGTATCTAGTCCATGTCAATGGAAAAAATGTTTTGAACCAAAATAGAATGAGAATTGCCTGAAATTTAAGCTTTATACTGTTCATCCAAGGAAATTTACTGATATAAAAAATTGAAGACTTATAGGTCAGAGAGATTGGCCTCTGAAAATGAGACACAAGCAGTTAATTAGTAGAAATAAATAGATGAAGATGATTGTGTACCCAAGTACTTAGTGACAAATCAATAAACCCTGACCACAATAAGCTCAAAATATTAACTAACAATATTACTGTGAACATAATATAATAATTGCTGTAGTAACCCATGAGTGAACACAATTTTAACATACAGAAACGAACACACACGCAGCCAATGGGAATGATCAAGCATGTTTTTTGTAGCAGGTGCTTGTGATGACCTGCGCTCACTGTCATTCTCCATCTGTCAGCTATCTATTCACACTTTGCCTCTCATTCTCAAACTATTTGTGTTCCTTTACACTGTGTGAGTCCTGCAGTGGAAACAATGTACCACAGTACATTATTCTGGTACCATGATGAATGGGAAGAATCCGTGTCTGTTGACTGTGGCCTTGAGATAAAGACTAGGCAAATGAAACTGCCTGCTTGCCTTGCTGCACCCCAGAGTCCACTGCCACCATTCCTCATGCTAATTTGATTGAGAACGCTCTATCAGCACATACACCTCGACCCACACACCTTTGCTCAAGGGAGGTGTTGCGGGATGGTGGTGGGGGGCAGAGGATATAGGATGCCATCAAGCCACGCAGTAATAACAAATTTATCTCCAGGATGCCTGTCTCAGCGTATAATGTTCAAGTTAAGCCCACTGTGGGTAGTTTACATCAAAGTGAAATGTGGTGCTGCAGGCGAGGGCGGGACAGAACCAAAGACAGAAAAGTAAAGAGAAAAAAACAGATGTTTAAATGTCTGAGATGGGGTAAAAAGTGAAGGCGAGGTATTCAGAGGAGGGAAAACGAATGATTAAAAATAAAGAATTACAAGCGAAAAGCACCTAACAATCTTCATTTGTGTTTCTACATTGCAAATAATGTGGAGCCAGATGGATATCCCACTCCTTTCAGCAGTAAAACAAAACCAGGATTGATGAGAGTGTATATAATGTGCAAGTGACTGGCTGCATATGGGCTTGCTAGGAGCAAAGTGTCGACATAGTGAAGTGGAAGAAGGATAGCTGGATTGAGAGAGAAAGAATGTGGCGCCAGGTGGAGAGAAAGATACAAATGAAGGTCTAGATCGAGATAAAAATTTGAGAGAATAGTTCAACTCTAGGGGGGCATTGTGTGCAAAACCCAGGGTGAGCTGTAGCAATTGCCAAAGGACAGAGCTGCTCTTTTATGGCCATTTTTTCAGTCTCCTTGGTAGCTATTGTATGGGTTTCATTCATTAGACCATATGCAATGAAAAACATTCAGGGAGAGAAATATCACCAGTCAGCAGCCAGTGTACAGCTCTGCATTTTCCTCTGGGGCAATATTTCACCAAGCTTGACCTTCTCAAGTAAACAAACCACATGTTAATCATGGAGAAAAACAATTACAATTAATTTCCTCTTTTGTTTGCCTACTTGTCATGGTGTCATTAAACCTTCACTGCATCATGGATTTGGTTACCAGGGAACACTATGTGTTGTACATTACTGTAAGCCTGCTTGGGTGGACAGAAACAATGTCTGGAAGCAGTATTTTCAGTGTCTTCACTTGTAATGAATAAAATATGACTGTAGTTGCTATTATTGCTAAATATACAGTATTCTGTATCTTTTTTGAGATGAAACTAAGTCTACTTTACCCCCGCAAGGGGATCATTAAATCTTTATATACAGTACATATACAGTGCAGATTCTACAGCATTTGGGTTACACTGTACAGTACTATATAACATGTACAATGCTGTTTAGTGTAAAAAGCCTTTCAGAATGGATTTCAGGTATTTCACACTCTTTAAGGTCAGCCGTATTTACCGATTATTTCCAGCACAGCTCACAAGAAACACTGAACACAACAAAATCATTGCTTTGGCACAAACACACACAAAAAGGAAAAACAGAAGAAGAAAAATAGCTGAGTATCAGTTTTCCATGGTTGTCAGTTCTGGGATTAATAGCAGCCATTTCGCCATAATGAGCTGTTAAGCGTTAGCTGCCAAAAGCCTCTTCGTTTGCCTTTGAGTCTCAGAATACTTTGTCTAATTATAACAGCGCACTCTGTCCCTTTTCTTCCTGTCACTGTCAGCAATACTGTACCTGTGTAGCGGCTGTCTGATTTTAGCTCTTGTTAGGCAACATAATCAGCTCCAGAAACTATCATCTGGAGATGAGGTTTATAATGATGTTGCACCGTCATTATTAAATGTGTCACATGCAAGTGCTATACCCACAGCACCCGCGTCTATGTTAAAGACTGTATGGGTTGTGTGGCAACTTCAGCTTCAAACACAAGCACTATAAAAATTTAAGCTGAACAAAGGTTGTTCCAGAGTTGTTTTTCATGCTACCAGGGAGATTTTCACAGGACTACTAAACTGGGAATTTTTCTTCAGAAAAAAGTTACAGTGAGTTCTCAATGACCAAACTCTTAATATTACATCAAATACTGCTAAAGGGCACATGGTAGATACCATAATTATAATGACATTTTGGGGATAAATCTATGAAGTCTTTGTTAATATATAATAAACCAATTAATATTGAATGCTGCTGTGGCTGGAATTAAAGCAAATGTATGATATCAGAATACAAATAGCTAACACTTCATTTAAATTTAACTGGAGGTGAGATGCACAGTTTACTACACCACAAATTCTGTAATGTAAACCCTGATTAAATTCTAGATGGGTGTTCTAGTGAAAATGACAGAGTATTGTCTTGCTTCTCAAAAAAAATACTGTCATCATGAAATGCTGACAAGGCTGAGGAAAAGTATATGTATATGTTTCAATATTTAAGAGCAACCTTTTGTTCAGGTTAATGGGGCATTTCAGCTTATGAGAAAAACATTGCCTCAGCAGAAGCCACGAAAAGATCCCTGACAGGCGGAGTGAAGAGGCTGTAAGAGTATAAAAATAAACCTATTTTCATAAACCTGAGTAAGCTTGAATACCTTAGTGGTCTTTCTTCCACCTAACTCACAATCTATGTGTTTGTGAATGCAAACTACCTCAATCCTGGCCAGAAGTTTTATGTGAAGTTTGAAAGAAAGGAAACTCTTCTTTTTTTTTTTTTTGTCCGTGTAAAGTAATTTTACACAATTGTGAGAAAAAAAATAGTTCTCTTTAAAAAGAAAGCCATTTGTTTTAGACTGCTAACTGTGATAAATGGAATTCAGTCTCCATGACAAACAGTGAGTACAGCGAACTGTTGGATCATCTGTTTTTGTCTTGGGGTGCGAAGTTGCCACAGTTGCCTGCACACAGTACTGAAGCATCCTTGTTGAAGTCCTTTGTGTGTGTTTGTGTGTGCGTGTGTGAAACATTCTATGTACTGCATGTATATATATATACACATATTGCATTGGGTTAAAATGTGTGTAGTTTGCAGTGCAGCAGATATTAATGTGTCAGTTACTGTGTATTTGCGTTTCCTACCAGCATAGGGGACTGGGGCATCCTTGTCTAGAGCTACCAGCGGAGGGTCCAGGAGCACTGTGTCCATGTTCTCTGTGATCACTCCATGATAAGAGGCCTCTATCCATGGCTTGTGCTTGTTGACTGTGAAAAGAGCAGGAAAAATACCATAAATGATGCTGATAACTGTAATTTAGAAATTCAATGCACATTTTGTTTTATAGTATTGCTGCACAGACTGGTACTGTAATTCAAACGCTATGTTCATTCTACAGTATATGACTATATCGAAATGCGGTGAGTCACCTTAAGTGGACTAAAAACAAGAAAAAAGGAAGATACAACCCTTCACTGGACTGTTGTTTTTTTTAACACGTGGCAAAAGGAGTAACAAAAGTCAGGGTGAACAGTGTGGAAAGAAAATGTTTGTTGGATAGATTTTATGCATTGCAGCAAAGCTTTAAACTACATCTTGACTTACAGCACTGTGCAGAAGTCATTTCTTTATATTTTGCTTCCAAGGAGCCAGAATTTCTTGTACTTTTTTTTAAGTGGTCTTAAACAGTAGCTCTCCAGGCTTTCTGAAGGTCAAAGTTCTTCTTTGGACATTGGCTGCTTTTTCACTCATTTTCAGTCCAGTCCTTGTACTTGACAATTTTCAGAGGAATGTTTATTGTTTGTTTGTTAAGCCACTTAACACTAACCTTTGAATCATTCATAAAAAAGACACCTAACTCAAGGGATGAACCAGTGTTTTGTCTACATATAACAGACAACTTAGCAAAGAACCTATTGGAAATTGTATTTTTAGGCACTTTGTTGTTTTTGCGCCAACAAGGTGATTCCCAAAGAGCTATTAGCTGAAAACTTGGCATATCTCTGCATGGTCTCAATGTGTCAAAAAATTTGAGAAAACTGGACAAGTGGAGAACAAAAGAAAAAGTGGCAGGCCTAAAAACTATCTACAGCAGATGAACAGTATCTGAAAGTCATGTCCTTAAAAAATAAGAAATAAATCCAGCAAAGACCTGACACAGGACCTGAAAGATGCATCTGGGCCTTCAGTTGATCCATCTACTGTTCACTGAAGCCTCATCACAAATCAAAAAGTCTCAGTGGAAGGGTGGCTGTCAAGAAGCCATTCTTAAGGAAGGGAAACAGGGAGAAAAGGCTGAGGTATGCTAAATTACAGAAGAACTGGACTGAAAATCAGAGACAACAGGTATTATAGAGTGATGAATCCAAATTTGAAATTTTTGGTTCAAATCTTCAATAAGTATGTACGGAGGAACTCAGGAGGGAGGTACAACAGTGAGTGTCTACAGCCATCTGTAAAACACGGTGGAGGCTCTGTCATGGTCTGGGG
Organism: Paratilapia polleni; assembly: GCA_015106735.1. Taxonomy (NCBI): domain Eukaryota; kingdom Metazoa; phylum Chordata; class Actinopteri; order Cichliformes; family Cichlidae; genus Paratilapia; species Paratilapia polleni. The sequence goes on along the minus strand of VUQI01063794.1, from coordinate 3,240 downwards.
TGTGGTGTTGGTG
>VUQI01063793.1:0-18638 GCA_015106735.1 Paratilapia polleni | reverse complement strand
CCTCTTCTCCCTAAAAAGAACATGGCAGCAGGGCTTAGGTTTGCAAAGTTGCATCTGGACAAACCACAAGACTTCTGGAACAATGTCCTTTGGACAGATGAGACCAAAGTGGAGATGTTTGGTCATAATGCACAGCACCATGTTTGGAGAAAACCAAACTCAGCATATCAGCACAAACACCTCATACTAGCTGTCAGCACGGTGGTGGAGGGGTGATGATTTGGGCTTGTTTTGCAGCCACAGGACCTGGGCACCTTGCAGTCACTGAGTCAACCATGAACTCCTCTGAATACCAAAGTATTCTAGAGTCAAATGTGAGGCCATCTGTCTAATAGATCGCAGAAACTGGGTCATGCAGCAGGACAATGATCCCAAGCACAACAGCAAATCTACAACAGAATGGCTGGAAAAGAAAAGAATCAAGGTGTTGCAATGGCCCAGACAAAGTCCAGACATCAACCTGATTGAAATGCTGTAGTGGGACCTTAAGAGAGCTGTGCATAAATGAATGCCCACAAACCTCAATTAATGAAAACAACGTTGTAAAGAAGAGTGGGCCAAAATTCCTCCACAACGGTGTGAATCATGCAGAAAATGATTACTTCAAGTTATTGCTGCTAAAGGTGCTAAAGGTTTTTCACAGGTCTGCAGGTCAGAGTCCTGTGAATCTGTCTTTTTCACGTGACTGTTTATATGGTAGTTTACTGTTAATTTGCAAATTTTAGCATATAAACCTCTTGTATCAATGACTGTATATAAAAACCTTATATACCATCTATGATTACAACAGATGAGCATGTTAGCATGCATCGTAGCATTATCTTACAGCTACTATTATGGCTGTAGTCTTGCTGACCCAATAAGCATACACTTTCCCCCTTTTGTTTACACTCAGGTAGCTTTAAAGATATTAAAATCACTTTAGTCCTTATTGTTTTTAAAATGACTTTAAATCTATGTGATTATTACACTATTATTACTCATGAGCTCAACTTTCTCCATCTTTTTTACATTCAAACCCAAGACTGTGAGTTTATGATTGTTGCATCTAGAAAATTTGAGTTAAATTCCACCAAATGTTTCACTTGTCATATGTTTTCATATTTTTGTATTGGTTTGGTTGCACAGAGTAGTTTTAAGTTAAAGGTTTCAGGTTAATGGCTGAGGTTAATTTATACGATTGTTTTAATAGTCTGTATTTACAGTTACTAATAATACTTTTGTTACTAGAGTTTCAGGCTACAAGTTTGAAGACATGAATCACTCCCAGTTTGTGTTAAGCAGTGTATAAAATTAACAGATTCTGCAACCCCCCAGATCTCATTTACTACTTACAGTATTAAATTTATACAGATAGTCATAAACTAAGAGATGTTTTAGTGGCTAATCTTTATTACATTACAGATACACTGGAGGCCGGAGTATGGCTACAGTGGCTGTGATTTCACTAAATTTGCAACGTGCCTGTTGCAGTTTGCAGCATGAAATCTTTTCCCTTTATTCATTTTAACATATTCCACTAATAAAAAACTTTAAAAAACCACATGCATGAACATGGAAAAAGTCTTTTATGAAATGTGACATTGCTCCCATTAGCAGTGTGCTCCCAAATTGCATTTGGCTCACTGCTCTTTTTACTATTCTCTGACTTTCTCTGACTAAAATACAAATTTAAGACCTTCAGTAAGTAGCACCGAGTAAATTATAAAAATGTTTGTGATGTTAATTACTGCTAAGAAAGTTTATGGATTCTGGTTGAAAGTTTTATTTTTATTATTCTCTTTTAAATGCCAGAAGGCCAAATAGGAGACTGATTGTGTGATCTTTGGTGGAGGAAACAGTTTCACTGTGGATCCTCAGTTTTTTAGAGATTTGTCTTTGGCATTAAAAATGCAGCAGAGCAGACTAGACAAACTAAGCAGACTGGCAATGAAAAATCAACAACAAGCCTCTACAATCCATTAAGTCGCTGTGTAAACAAATTCAGTAATGTGCTGATAGTGTGTGCCGTTTGCACAGAGACCAGCACAAACACTGTCTGAGAGACATGGGGAGCATTACAGAATCATTTCTGTTTGTAGATTTACTGAGAGCTGTGTATTTTGACTTTTTCATTTGCTTTTACATTAGATTGCAACCATTTAGCTGATATTTCCTGACAGCGAAGGAGCAGAAGTCCTATTTTCCCCATCAGAGTGTGTGACAGTGTGTTTTTTTTTTAAATTAAATTTGAAATAACGTAAAGCGATCTAGAAAAAAGCAAAAATAATCAGCAAAGAACAGGAGTACAGGTGGAGAAAACCAGCAGGTTCATAATGTCTAACCATTTCCTGGCTTAATGTATGTAAGTAAGTCCTCAGACCACTATAAAGTCAGAATGAGAGGAAAGAAAAATAGAAAATAAAGATAGTTTACAGATATTTTTGTGTCTTTTTTCTGATCAGAGGAGATTCTGCATTCATATTTGGCACACTGGTGGTCGCCTGATGGAGAGCGACTGGCCTTCCTCACCATCAACGACACCCTGGTGCCCAACATGGTTCTGCCCCAGTTCACCGGCAGCACCTACCCCCGAGGCCTGCAGTACCCGTATCCAATGGTGAGGCTTGACTCTGAGGAACACACAGTCCTTTTCTTTAACGCTCTTTACGGTTTTTAATCTCCTGCATCACACGGACACGTGTGGGCCTGGGTAAACCCTTCTAGTATCTCGTATTCATGCTTTCTATTTGCTAGTTACGTGTATCTGGACATGTAGCATTCGTGAAATCTAAATTACCCACAGTTTCCTGTTTCTTGTACATGAAAAATATACTTTGACTTCTTGAGTGTGTTAAATCCTTCACAGAATGCAGCAGTTGAATCTAAATGTAGTCTAGTGGAATTCACTGACTTTTAATGATTTCTATGCAGTTAAACTAAACTACATTAAAGTCATATTCACGTTTATTTATTTAAACATCAATTTATTTGTTTTTTTTTTTGCTCTCTATAGGCACAACAAAATGATTTGCTTTTTGTGATAATAAAAAATAATTACCCTTAAAGAGTGTAAGTTCATGGTTTTATCATTTATGTTTCAGTTTAGCAAATCCTCAAACCTCACAGCTCCTTTAGTTTTCTAGCTACTTTGGGTTTGAATTATATTGGATTTAAGCTTAAAACTCCGTATTATATTTCTAAATAATTGCCTGAAACGCAATCCAGAAGAAACAATATAATTTTGAACTACTTATGGGTAAAACTGAGAAACTTCAGGCTATTTCATTTCAGTTATTTGGTTGTAAGCTTAACCTTGAGAATTTAACTGTCCTTTAGGCGATTAATTGGTTGCAAGGAGGGGGGAAAAAAAGTCTGCATGTTATCTCTAGATTAAATCAGCCACAGTGCTTTAGGTACACTCTGTCCAGTAGTCTTATTAGCCTAAATGAATATTAAATTCAAATATAAAACATAGCAATGTAGTATTTACAGCATTTTTAACTATTCTAACCTGGTTATTGGATACTGAAGAGGTCAGAGAGAGGAGGGCAGGTGTTAAACAAGCGTTAAACGTAAAAGTTGGCAGAACATCTAAATGCAGACAAAATATCTCACTGTTTTTTTTAGATGATATGTTGGTTCTTGTTTTATCTCGACTTTTTTAAACAAAATGCAGCCACAGTGCGACTTTTTCGGACATGGTATGAGTTAGTTTGGAGCCACCTCTCGGTAAACGTTCAGTAAGTGTTGAAATAATTTGGACCTAGTTTTTCACAGGAAAAACCAAAAATAATGGATCATTTCTGAAAGTAAACCTTTTTCTCCTCATGTAACGCCAGCGATTGTCTGACCAGTGACACTTTGGTCAGATGATTTGACCTGGAGACTACAGCAGTAGTTAGTGTACAGCTGTTGATACAAAAAGGAGAGGTTTGACTCTATGTGCAAGTTTACAATTTGGAGAACTGTGAATGATAAACCCTTATTTATTTGGTTTTAACTTAACATATTCTGTCTCTAAACTGCAACAATTTGCACAGCTCTGTTGTGAAAAACATGTTAAATGAATTATTCCTACTTTTTCTCTGCTTTTATTTATAGATGTCAACACCACGCTCTGTCATAATCCTTTTTTATGTGCATAAGATTCAATTCACACAAGCTTTGCTATGCAGTAAAAAAAAAATCTTTCCCTTTTAAAATGTTGGCAGATTCTTAAGTGATCTTTCGGTGTCTGTCCCATCAGGTCGGTCAGATAAACCCTTCAGTCAAGTTGTCGGTGGTCAATCTGGTCGGTGCAACGCACACTCAGGAGCTGCAGCCTCCAGATCAGCTCGGACTCAGGTGACGACACACACAGACATATTAATGCAGTGGCTGCAATGCAAAGGCATAAAATCCCCAGTCTGATTCTCCTCTCTGCGTCTCCTCTGCAGGGATTTCTATGTCACCATGGTGAAGTGGATCAGTAATACTCACCTTGCCGTGCGATGGCTTAATCGGCCCCAGAACACTGCTCTGCTGACGGTGTGTGACACCACCATAGGAGTCTGTCTTCAGGTGGGTTCTTTTGATTTAAATGTCAGAGTGGAAGCTTAGTATAATGTTTCACTGTCCATATACAAGTGTCTATAGTCTACAAAAGCAGATTATTCAAGTCTATACCAAGCCAAGTCTCTACCCCAAAGCACTGCTGTCAATTGAGAAGAATCAAATTTATGAAAGTAATAGTATTATATTGCTCTTTAAAGGGCACCTATTCTGTTTTTCCTTATTTTTTGTCAGATATATTAATGTCACTATATGTGCAAATAATCACTGTGAGCCAACAGCTCAGGCTTCAGACTGCTCTAAATGATCAGTTTCAGACAGTTTTTTTCTTCTCTTTGGTTTGTATGATGTCACAGAGAGCAGCCCCACCCACCTGCTGTCTGCCAATCAGAGGAAACTTGACTTAAAGGGGGATTAGCTAACATGGCTTGTTTCAGATAGTGGATAGGCCTCAGTCACACAGGCCTAGAGAGTGGTCCATGACCATATGGCAACCACCAGTCCCGAGGGAAAAATGTGTATTTCCCAACCGCTTGGTGAGTGGTTGCTGACTGTCACTAGCAGAAAATTGGTTGCAAAGAGGTATACGGTGCCGCAGCCAAGAACCTCCTTGTGAATGCTTTGGTTGATAGCAGGTTGCAGTGGTCGCCTGTAGTTTGCATGGAAGATGCCGACCTGCAAACGCTCATTAACTACTCTCCAAGTGGTAATGAAACTGTCAAAAGTGCAACACAAACCAGAAACGGAGAACATTCACCTTGAAAGTAAAAGAAAGCCTTTTGAAGCATGTTGGCTGCAATGGTAAAATTTGAAGGTGAATGATCTCTGTTTCCAGTTTGCGTCACCCTTTTGACAGTTTCACTACCGCTTGGAGAGTAACAACCAATTTCACCCAGTGACAACCAGCAATCTCTAGCAAGCTAGTGAGTAGCTAGTGGGTAGCTAGTGGCCTCTATCAGCAGAAGTATGTTTCTTTGGTTTGATTAACTATTTCTTTCCTTTTCAGCTTGTTTTAGTTGGCATCCTTTATTTGACTGATATAGTGGCATAGCCGTCTTCTTTTTTTTTTTAAATAAATACTCATTATTTTGAAAACTGCTTCGTTTGTCTTTTTCTTTCACCTGGACTTTCTATTGTTACTCCCCTCATCCCCTAGCCCGTTTTTTGGGGATGTAATAATTTGGGGGCTCGTCCGGGATTTGAAAGAGTCCAAACAGCTTTGAATTTTTGCCAGATTTTGCTAACCATTGTTTTTGAGTATTGTTTCCTGGATGCTTGTTGTTTAGCTTTGTGGAGCGTTCTGTAGCTTTCTCCAAGATAGCACAGGTGAGTGCCTAGCTGAGTTAATAATCTTACTTCAGGCACGCTTTTGGTATTTTCTGAGTAATCCTCTGGCCACTGAAATCCTTGCCTTTAAAGATGCCTCGGGCCTTGCACACTCCAGAAGATAGGTTAAATTTTGGCTAGGTAGGTTCTGGGGAAAGATTTGTGGTTTCATTTTTATATGTTTGCATCCAGCAACAATATCACATTGTGCTCGTTACTGTTGAGTGACGAGCACAATCAGCACTAATCAGTTGGCTAATTAGTCTGCTAATTGGTCCTAGCTGGGCTAATGGCTCTAGCTTAGCTGGCCTGGATGTGGTCTGCAGTGCTTTTTTCGGTGTCTAAGTGTAGTAGAGGAGGAGCCATGACGCTGTCCCAGTTTGACCCATTGTCTGTAGAGTCTTCTCCTTGCTCTAAGCTGGATGCTTACAAATTACAAGCTCTTAGCAGTCACACATACATATTGCATTGTGAAGGTATAAGAGATTACATGATTTAGTTTTATGTTGTTTCCATTGCTGCAGTTTTGGATGGTTCACGTGCATGGCCCATTGTGTAGTCAGATAGGACCTTGTACACTTTGTTTTTAGCTTCTTGTCAAAATGCAGGGTTGATTTCAACAAGTATGTCCCCTACAACCCTAGCAAAATGTGGTGTCCTGTTCTTCCTCTGTTTGTACTCCTGGTATATCTGCAGTCTGTCCTCACACATCTTAGTTTCTGTAACAGTATGTCATCCATTGTCCGCTTTCGCTTTTTGGCTGGGGTGTGGCACTGTGGTGATGCAGACAACACTGAGGATGTGGAGTGTGATGGGGTAAGAGAGGGGGATGGTGGAATATCTTTCCTTGCTCCAGATGCCACAATCGACATGAACAAAGGTGGAGAGAGGTCTCTTGTGTGTGACGAAGAGCGCATTGTTTCAGTCCTGGAGCCGCTGTCCTCCTTTGGTGGTACCTCTGTTGTGTTGTCCTTCAATGTGCAAATAGATATAAGTTGAATATAACTGAATCTTTGTGTCAACATATTTGTGTAGCGTACAAATAAACTGTACATATCTCTAGACACACACAGCGGCATACAAAAGAGCTACACAAGATTTCTCATTGTGGGTGTAAACGGTGTTTGAATACCAAAAACGTGGCTGTATTTAGTCGCAACAAAAAACATAGATGGTTGCAGCAACAAAGGAGGTTGATGTAGCAACAAAAGAGTGGGATGTTTTTAGTAACAAAAGATACTGGTGGTTATAGGAACAAAAGACTTGAATGAGTTTAGTAACAAAAGATACCGGTGTTTGGGTGAACAAATTGTGTTTGTTGTTGTTTGTGGGGGGGAGCAACAGGCTAGCTGGCAAGCTGGTTAAAAGCCAATGCCAGCACAATGTACAGATTATTAAAAGCAATGCACTTTTGCTTGCCTGTTTTTCCACATTTGTCTTATTTTCACTTTTTCTTAAACTTGGAGCTGGTTTGTTTCCTCCCGGGGCTCCGCTTCGGGTCTGTGCCCACTTCTTGGCTTTCACAAACCAGCAGGGGAGGTTACTTTCCCAATGTTGTAGAAATCTGTGCTCCCACATACGTGTGTCATATAAATGCCTGTACAGGTGGACTTCCTCGCACAGTCTTGCCTCAAGCTTGTCTGTTTTGAAAAAAATCAAGAGGTGCACAACCAGCTGAAACGACACCAAAGCGTGGTTTGCACCAGTGGATGTGACGTCACTTTTGTCGTACGCTGCCGTTCATGAGAGTGAGAACGGCGAGTATCATGGTCCCATGAGGGTGTGTCTAGCACGCCTTCAGCTTGAGAAGGAGGAGTGTGAGAGGGAGTTCCACCTAAAGAGAGAGTTGGAGCTTAAGCATTTGGAGGCAGATGCAGCTAGAGCCAGGGAGGTGTAGTTAAAAAGGTTGGAGGTGTAGACAACCATCAAATTGCGGCAGCTTGACCTTCAGCAAGGTTCTCTTCCTGTTGCTGCACCTCCAGAATCTCCCTCAACAGTAAGAATAGTTGGCTAGTCCCAGTCTTTTGTGATACTGCGGTGGAGACTTGCTTTGAGGCCTTTGAGCAGATGGCTACCGCATTGCACTGGCCACAATATGTGTGAGCCGTTCTGATACAGAGTAAATGGTCAGGTAAGGCTCAGAAAGTCTATTTGTCTCTTTCTGCTGCAGTCTTGACTTTAAAGGCCTATGAGCTTGTGACAGTGGCCTATAGGCCACATTTTTGAGGACTCAAGAAAACGTAAAGTCAGACTTATCTTGACTTTGCTAGAGAGAATTATCTTCGACAGATGGTGCTCTGCTTGTAATGCTGCAGATTTGCCATCAGTGTGTGAGCTACTGCTAGTTGAGGACTTTAAGAATTACGTGCCTGAAAGCATCGGAATATATCTGAATGTGCAGAAGGTGTCCACTTTGCAACAGGCCGCCACACTGGCAGATGAGCTCACCCTGATGCACCAAACTAGCTTTAAGCATTTTTTCTTCTCCTGTGGTGCTTCTGAGAATACAGGGATTTCTTTATCAAGACCTAAGGTGAAGAAGCTGTGTTTTTTCTGTAATAAAGCTGGTCATCTGGTTGCAAACTGTAGGAAGCTCAAACATAGGATTCAAGCATTTACCTCCAAACTTCCAAAAGTAAAGGGATTGATAAAAATGGAGAGTCGTGGTTGTCAGATGGTTACTGACAGGTTTAAGGATAGTGGAAAGCAGTCATGCTCTGTGGATGTTTACCCTCAGATGGTCAACAGTGTGGAAGACTGACTAACTCTGAGTTTCTGTCTGACATAAACTCCAATTTATCAGACCCTGACCTGGCTCCAGTCAAATAGCGTATCCATGTACCAAAACAAGCTGTGAGAAGTTTCAGTGATTCATTTAGGCCTAGAAACAGTCCCTGGACTTCCCCATATGCACCGCCTTCTAAGGCAGACGGCAGTGGACTGCACTGATGGCCTTGACCCAACCACTTTTGTCAGCAAGCTAAACCTACACAAACGGTACTAACAAATTCCTTTGGCTTCTCCAAACCATCGTTACAGTACATGGTAAGTGAATGTTGGTGTCTAGTGTTTATTTGGTCTCAAACATGAAGGAACTTGGACGACTGTTTAAATTTCAGAAAGAATAAGCTGGTGAGTGTACTATGACCCTCTTCTACAAACTAATATTTGTACTTAATTTGGTTTGATGTCCTTTGTTTGACTGATATAGCAGCGTTTTAATAAAAAAATTATTTTGAGAACTGCTTTGTTTGGCTTTTTCTTTCACCTGGACTTTTTATTGTTGCTCCCCTCACACGTGACACGTGAATGCTAGCTTTATCAGGTGGAGTTTGGACTGGGCCTCGTTTTTCTTTACTTTATTTAAGCTGTCTCACACTTTTTGTGTTGTAGTTGTAGTCATCGTTGACTTTCCATGTTTCTCCTGTTTGTATAGTTAGCATCCAGTGTCACTGCACCTGGTAGCTAACGTGTTCTTTTATTTTTATTGTTGAAAGACTTGTGAGTGCATTACTGCCACCTTCTGGTGATATCAGTGCATTACATCCTAACAGGTGCCAATAAAAACAAGAAATAGCTGCATAAATTATTATAGTTTTAATTATTTGAATATTTACAGAGGCCTTTAATGGATAACACACGCAGTTGTACTAAAAGCTGGATTTTATTTTCTGCACTTTTATGCAGAGACATGAGGAGTCTTCAGAGACGTGGCTTTCCAGACAGGTAAATCTGAATGCACACAGTTATCACAACGGTATTTAACAACAATAAGATGTGCTATATATATTATGTAAGCATGACATATAGTGACCTGCAGACAGCACATTCACCTTGAAATGAAACAGTAAATAATACACTGAAGTGATAAGTCTCAGCTTTAACTTTAGAAAGGACAAGATCTAGCAGCCAAATTACAAGGGTTCAAAAATAACCAGACAGGGTTCTGTGCTCAAATCCTCTGATGCTTTTCTGCAAAGAAAAGTCTGAAATCATTTTCACACATGACCTCGAGAGAATCAAATATGGACATTGTCCAAAGCTGTCTTTTTCACACACGTAGCACACAGAAGGAAAAGGTCCACCTCAGACGTGTTTGCAGGATTGGAAATACTCAGCTGCCTGGAGACAGTGTGCAGGAGGCAGGACACATGGACGCCCATTCACACCTGACAATCACAAGGACTTTGTAGTAGAGAGCTGGGAGGTTAGAGACCATTTAAAATACGATCTGACTGCGTTTGACACGTGTTCTCAGATGCACTTCTGTTATGTGACGTCTAGAAAGGTTCAGGGCTGCAGTGGATGTGTGAAAATGGCTTGAATGATTTTTGAGTGTTATATGTAGTTACTGGATATCTTTTTATGACTTGAATAAGTCCATTATAGTGTAAAAGTCTGCAAAAATAACAGGGAGAAAACAGATTTTCAAGGCTGTGTATACAGGAGCATCCTATGTGCTTTGATTCAGCCAAATTACCAAAAGTTATGGGACAACATATCGAAATTTAACAGGACAATGGCCCATCAATCAAAGGGCTTTTCAGAGTAGAGAGATGGTCCACCTGCTGAGGGTTGAGATGAAAATACCCCACAACAAGCAAAAGCTGAAGCACTGAAGCAGTGTCCTCAAATTATTGAATATTATGATGTTATTTAACTTTGTCCAGTTAGGTCTCACTACATGTGAGAAATGTGAAGGTTAAATCTCCCACACAGTTTAAACCTGCTTTAATGTAGTGTCCATCAATAAGAATATATGCTGCTGTCCAGCGTGCTTAATTTTGGCCTATGTGTTGGATTGCCGAGGCAGCATGCAGCAGGATGCATCCACGCATGAAGTATGTGACCTCTGAAGTCTGAGTTTCTCTCTGCAGAGACAGGAGCCGCTGTTCTCCAAGGACAGGAGCAGATTTTTCCTCACGCTGCCCGTGAAGCAAGGAGGTCAGGGAGACTTCCACCACATCACAATGTTCACCAAAAAGGTGATTTAAAGACAACTCTCTTCTGTTTTCTCCACATCCTTGACATTTCTTTGTGTCTGATTCATAACCTCTCAAAACAGAAAACATCCATCTAATGTGTCTCCAAGACTGGATTTAGTTCTCAGAGAAAAGTAGGATGATTGTTTCATCAGCACTTGGCAGGGACTTAAATCCCAACCACAGTTTCTTCAGTCACTTGTAATTTAAATTAAATCCTGTCCGGAGCACATCGCTGTGCTTTAACCCTTTTATGTTGCAGCAGTTCTGGGCCTATTTCTGACCTATAATAAATTAAACATCGCAGGATGTCATAAATTTAGGGTGAAACTGTTTTGGTTAATATGAGAGTAAATTAGTTTTTGGTGGTAAAATAAAATGTTTAAAAGAGCTTTAAAATGCTTTTAAATGTCCTTTAATGTACACAATAAAAGGCCATTTACTTGTAATTAAACTGGACCTATTATGCTTTTCTTTATTTTCTGTTATGTCCACTCACTGGCCACTTTATTAGTTACACCTTGCTAGTACCAGGTTGGACCCCTTTTTCCTTCAGAGCTGTCTTAATTCTTCATGGCACAGATTCAACAAGATGCTGGAAACATTCCTCAGAGATTTTGGTCCATATTGACATGACAGCATCACACAGTTGCTGCAGATTTGTCTGCTGCACATCTATGATGTGAATCTCCACCACATCCCAAAGGTGCTCTGTTGGATTGAGATCTGGTGACTGTGGAGGCCATTTGAGTACAGTGAACTCACTGTCATGTTCAAGAAACCAGTTTGAGATGATCTGAGCTTTGTGACATGGTGTGTTATCCTGCTGGAAGCAGCCATCAGAAGATGGTACACTGTGGTCATAAAGAGATGGTCATGGTCAGCAGCAATACTCAGGTAGGCTGTGGAGTTTAAATGATGCTCAGTTGGTACTAAGAGGCCCAAAGTATGCCAAGAAAATATTCCCCACACCATTACACCACCACCTACCTGAACTGTTGATACAAGGCAGGATGGATCCATGCTTTCATGTTGTTTACACCAAATTCTGACCCTACTGTCTGAATGTTGCAGCAGAAATTGAGACTCATCAGACCAGGCAACATTTTTCCAATCTTCTGTTGTCCAGTTTTAGTGAGCCTGTGTGAATTGTAGCCTCATTTTCCTGTTCTTAGCTGACAGGAGTGGCACCCATGTGGTCTTCTGCTGCTGTAGCCCATCTGCTTCAAGTTTCAACATGTTGTCCGTTCAGAGATGCTTAAGTGGTTATTTGACTTTGACTGTTTCCTTCCTATCAGCTTGAAGCAGTCTCGCCATTCTCCTCTGACCTCTGACATCAACAAGACATTTTCTCCCAGACAACTGCTGCTCACTGGATATTTTCTCTTTTTTTTGGACCATTCTCTGAGATGGTTGTGCTGGAAAGTTTCTGAAATACTCAGACCAGCCTGTCTGGCACCAGCAATCATGACACGTTCAAAGTCACTTAAATCACCTTTCTTCCTCATTCTGATGCTCAGTTTGAACTTCAGCAGGTCGTCCTGACCATGTCTACATGCCTAAATGACTGAGTTTCTGCCATGTGATTGGCTGATCAGATATTTGCATTAAAGAGCAGTTGAACAGGCGTACCTAATGTAGTGGCTGGTGAGTGTATGTGTGTATATCTGTACTGATTTTGACAGTTTCAGATAATGAAGTCAGTGTATGAAAAAGTACTCTTTGTGAACAAAAAGCTCAGGTTTCAGACAGTCTTTTCAACTCATGTCATAAAGAGTAGATGTCCCCAATATGGTCATCTCACAGAGGCTCCACCCACCTACTGTTGAGACTTTTTTTTGGTTTATTTATGAGTCAGAAGAAAGCTGGCCTTAAAGGGAGGGCATCACCATGGCCCAGATCAAGACAAAGAAGGATTATTTTGAACAGTGAATCTTGCAAAGCTACTCTAGTAGAGTCTGAGAATAAAAATATTGAGCTGGAAATGAGCAGAATAGGTCCACATAAAAAAAAAAGTGGAGTATCAAAGTTATTTTCATGAACCAAATAACAGTAGCACTTATAAGTGTCTAACTTCACTCTGTCTTTAAGTTGCTCATAATTGTGAGAGCTGCATTGGTGTGAGTAAAAACTTCAGCTTTGGTTAACGAGCAGCTTTTCCTGCATGTAAACAAAGCAGATCCACACACCATAGAGAGAGGATAAAGAGGTCATCGTGCTGCTTTTATCAGCTCAGTGAGACATCTGGTTTTTATGTTATAGGAAATCAAAAGTGTTTTTGCTCATCTCGAACACAGAAACATATACAGTGTTTAAAAACCAATATATATCACTTATTAAATGCGCTTCAGGTGCTTTTCGAGTCCTTTTTACTTGTTGACAGTTTGGCAAATTGGTGCCACTCCAGGCATGGTGAATTAGCTCTTAGCAGTTCCTGTTTGTGGTGTACAAACAGCTGTCACTGTGGTATTTGGTTACTAAGGAAAATTTTTAAATATGATCACTTCCTCATGTGGTTTTCAGTTTAACACATTTCCTTTCCATCAAAACGTTTCTCTTCCAGTTACGAAGCGATCAGGATGAAGTTCGCCACTTGACGTCAGGAGACTGGGAGGTGACGAGAATCGTGGCGTATGATGAAAACAGCCAGATCGTGTAAGTTTCTAACAAACTCATATCCTGTATTATCTCGACAAACATGCAAGCTGCTCAGACGGGCTGATTGTTGAAGCCTGAGAGGAAGGTGTTCAGACACTTCTCATATAGCTCAGAATATGAAGTGATTTAATACAGACTGTGTGACCCCTTGTTGCCAGTATCTAATTATAATATTCGACTAAAAATACACTTAGAAAGTATCCCTCAAATGTAAAGAGGAAGATGAGAGAAAGGAAAAACACTTTCACTAAAAGCCTCATTTTTATCCTGATAAAAGCCATTTTCCAATTTTCCAGCCAAGAAGCAGAATAGAAAACTTTTAAAAAATCACTTGCTGTCTGTCTTATTAAATTTTCCCAGCATAGATACAATCACTACTATAATAATAGTTCAGCTTGATTCAAGAGGAGGAGGAGGAGGAAAACGTAAAAAATAACAAAACTGGTGCTTTGTGAGCCGCAGGCTTCGTGATCGTACAGATCTTTGCTTATGGTTGTGCAGCCACAGAGATGCAGGGACGAGTGCAGGCGGATGGATAATGGATGTATGACCTTGTCCTACTTTAGCTGCTCTGCTTTCCTTCACACAGATACTTTCTGAGCACAGAGGACGCTGCAAAACAGAGACATTTACACAGGTGAAACACACACACACACTTTAAGTGCTTTACTCATTATTTCCACATCCTCTTTCATTATCCACTGTTGTGTGTGTGTGGCGCTCTGTAAACATTTTGCCTCCTTTCTTCTGACAGCGTGTCGACCCTCGGCTTGTTTCCACGGCGATGTCTCACATGCGGACTGAGAGAGGGGTGTACTTTCTTCGACGGCGACATCAGCCCCGACGCGCAGCACGCCATGCTGCACTGTAAAGGTCAGAGAGAGTCAGGTGCAGGACACTTACGAGCCACATCCTGCTGAGATAAGCGTCACACACAGTTTATGGAGCCTCATGTGTATTGAGCCACTGAGCCAGATATGGCTTTAATTTTAATGACCAACGCAGTATTGTAATCCTTTCAGAAGAGTGTTAATGAACACTTTTTCTGAGTTTATACGTTTTGACAGGCAGAGCCTCGCACAAATAACCTCACCGTGCAGCACACAATGAGACATAACCCCACTAATGTAATCAGATATAGTAAATTTAAATTTCATTAAATACTTTGTCATTACCTTTTTTGGCCCTGTGATGAACTGGCAGCCTGTCCAGGGTGTACCCCGCCTCTCACCCAATGATAGCTGGGATAGGCTCCAGCTTAAGAAAATGGATGGATTTATGGCTTTTTTAGTCAGAATGCAGTCAGAATGATGATGTTTGGTTGACACAAGGAACACCTGGATTTCCCTCAAGGCACACCATTTAGCATCTACTGCTCTAATAAACACGAAGTTCCTCGGTTGGTAAAATCATGGTTGACACTAGTTCATGCAAAAGCCTGAAAAGACAACTTATCAGTTTTCACTTTTCAACAAAATTAAGATGTAAAAGGACAAAATCCTTACGGGTAAGCGCAAGTTCAGGTCTGGCAAGGGAACGATGCATTTACAGCTTTGTTAAAAGCAAACAATTTGAAGGCTGTTTAACACCATGCAAAAAAACCCAACTGTTTGGTAAGAAACTTTAAGTATAAAGTCCCATCTAAATTAAGACAGAATAAAGACAATTTTCCCAATATCCAATTTTGCACCTCTTCTTGCTTTGGATTATGGCATAACAATTACAAAAACTGGCTCCTAACTCTGAAAATAAGTTCTTTTTGCTTCTGCACGACTGACAATTTGTCAAAACACATCCCAAAAACAGGATGGAAACATGCGTTTCTTTCATGAACATGTAGTCACATTTCTCTCTCTTCGTCGCAGGTCCCGGAGTTCCAGCTGTGCTGCTTCTCAGTTTCGACAACATGGACTGTGAGTGGAGTCTTTACCCTGCCTGACGGTGTTTATGCGATGTTTGCGTGGGCGGGCAGATGTGCTTTTTCCTCACGCCTGCTCTGAAATGGAAAATAGTTTGCAGCAATTAAGCGGCATCTTCTCATTTGTGTGGAAACACGAGCAGCTGCTGGATTTGGTGCCAGACTGTGCTGATAATTTCTGCATTTTGAGGCGTTTAACGCGTTTTGTATCACAGTTTAAACGGGCATGTGTCATCTCTTAGTGTTTTAGAAAAGCTAATCAGCAGTGTGGCTGCACGGGGGCTGCAAGGGGAATTAATTAAAAGATTGTGAAAGAGTGGATTTGTGTACCCTCTGTGTAATTTACTGACGCACATACAGGAGTATTCAGCAGGAAGCCAAAATAAGGACGCCTACCTACTGTGTGTGTGAGGTTATAATAAAATGTAGTCATGCCTTTCCTTTGCTGTGGCCTCTGGATGAAGAACTGAACATTTTCTGTTCTCTAGATTGTCTCTGTCTCTGCTTGACCGCACAGCTCAAGTTTGCTGCTCCTCTAAGAGGAAAAAAAACTGTTGGGCCTCTTTGTTATCTTGAAATGGACTGACTCACATGAGCTAAAGAATTTTCTGTCACACTAAAGCTGGAATTAAAAACTGAATTAAAGATGAATAGTAAGATGAAATCTTTATGCTGATTTTTCTCCCCAATTCCCAGAGCCTTTTTATAAGGAGAAACTACCTCAAAATGCTCCAGAGCAGCCTCCTTGTGTTTAGCCCGACACGAAATACAGTGCATGTTGTTCTTTTAGCATCACATATAAATAGCAAATATGGTTATGTATCCTGGGATTTCTTTTGTGGGAAATTCTTTCGAATGTTGAGGTTTTCAGGGAAAACAATACAGATGCTTCTCATGAATTTCTTTCAGGGAAGTAGTTGTGAGCAGATCAACATTTTCCAAAGCAAACTCCATCCATCTTGTCTCTTGTGAAAATGAAAGAAGCTGTTTTTAAAACACCAGAAATCTCAATTGTTTGCCTCTTTTCTTAGAGTGCATAGTCTTGGTTGCTTCATTGTGGTACAGAATACTTCAATGAGCTCATTACTGCCTTCTGGTGTCTATAATGTGTAACTTAGAGACAATGGGGGACAGAAAAACCCCACTAACTATACAAATGACAACCTCCAGGGCTGAAAAATGAGTCCAAAGCAGAAATGCAAAAAACTGCAGTTCCTCCAGCAGCCAGTAGAGGCTGGCTCCAAAAGTGAGTCAATCACCATAGACTTGCATGTTAAAATGTCCAACTTTACAGCAGAAATAAAAATGTTTACAGCCTGATACAAAAACAGCTTTGGTCCCTGTAGCTGAGTTACTCATTCATAACAACTGTGTAGAGGGTGAATTTTCATATAACACCCCATATTTAAATGAAGTTAGCATTAAGGCTTAAAGGTATGCATGACTAAGGGTGTGGCTGACAGGTAAAGTTCTGTGAAAAACTAAGTACACCCCATGATTCAATAGCCTGTAGAACCACCTTTAGCAGCAACAACTTGAAGTAATCATTTTCTGTATGATTGTTTCAGTCTCTCAGATTGTTGTGGAGGAATTTTGGCCCACTTTGCTTTACAGCATTGCTTCAGTTCATTGAGGTTTGCTGGTATTTGTTTATGCACAGCTCTCTTAAGGTCCCACCACAGCATTTCAATCAGGTTGAGGTCTGGACTTTGACTGGACCATTGCAACACCTTGATTCTTCTCTTTTTCAGCCATTCTGCTGTAGATTTGCTGCTGTGCTTGGGATCATTGTGCTGTTGCATGGCCTCACATTTGACTCTAGAATACTTTGGTATACAGAGGAGTTCATGGTGGACTCAATGACTGCAAGGTGCCCAGGTCCTGTGGCTGCAAAACAAGCCCAAATCATCACCCCTCCACCACCGTGCTGACAGTTGGTATGAGGTGTTTGTGCTGATATGCTGTGTTTGATTTTCTCCAAACATGGTGCTGTGCTTTATGGCCAAACATCTCCACTTTGGTTTCATTTGCCCAAAGGACATTGTTCCAGAAGTCTTGTGGTTTGTCCAGATGCAACTTTACAAACCTAAGCTGTGCTGTCATGTTCTTTTTAGAGAGAAGAGGCTTTTTCTTGGAAACCCATCCAAACAAGTCATACTTGTTCAATCTTTTTCTAATTGTACTGTCATGAACTTTAACATTTAACATGCTAACTGAGGCCTGTAGAGTCTGAGATGTAGCTCATGGGTTTTTTGCAGTTTCTCTGAGCATTGCACGGTCTGACCTTGGGGTGAATTTGCTGGAATGTCCTCTCTTTTGTGGACATTGTTGTGGCATTGAACACACACCTGAATGCTCCAGACCAAACTGCCAAAACCTCTGCTTTTATAGAGGTGCTCACACTTACTGACGATCAGTTAATCAAGTGCATTTGATTAGTAGCACCTGGCTGCTACTTATCCTCCTAGTTCCTATGGAAGCAGTGAGGGTGTACTTAGTTTTGCATAGAGTCCTGTGAAAATTTTCTTTTTCACATGATTGTAGCTGCTGTCACAAATGGCAGTACCCTCTAGCTGCAGACAGATTTATACTAACGAAAGACGAGATTTGATGAAAGCCAATAAGAACTCGCAAAAATAAAGTCTACAAAACCTAAAATACAGGTAGCATGAGCAGGGCAAACCAAAGGCAAACAGACAAAGTGACAAATCACAGGGGAATGACTAGACTTTATATACTCTACACAGAGGGCTGGTTGGACAATGATACAGACAGCTGGGGGAGGAGAGGAAGGGAAAAAAATCATCTTTTATATACAGTCAGTGTAATTTTCTTATAAGTAAGTATTTGTTTCTGGAAATTAGGTGTGAAAGAGAGTGTGACAAATCAGATATTGTTTATGAATGGAGATAATACCACCATGGCAGGTCTTCTGCAGTGTTACAGTGTTGAAGCATGAGGTATTTGTAGCTTTAATGTTGCTTATCTAGCAAGTGTTTTCAGTCTGTTTATAGTGGATTTATAGTCAGTTTAACCAGCAGCCTTTTGTGAAGCCTCATGTGTTTTGCAGCCATACAGAAAATAAATTAATGACGACTGAAGGTCTCCCAATGTGTTTACTGCATAAATGAAGCAGAGAGAAACCAGTCAAACAGCCAAGAATGACAGCTGTCAAGTTTTCTGTTTTTTTTTTTTGTTTTTTTTTTTTTCCCCCCCACATT
>VUQI01063792.1:3149-15332 GCA_015106735.1 Paratilapia polleni | reverse complement strand
AAAGGAATTGTGCTGCAGTGGTTTGTATCATATCTATCTAATAGACTCCAATTTGTTCATGTAAATGAGGAGTCTTCTTCACACACTAAAGTTAATTATGGAGTTCCTCAGGGTTCTGTGCTGGGACCAATTCTATTTACATTATATATGCTTCCCTTAGGCAGTATTATTAGAAGGCATAGCATACATTCTCATTGCTATGCAGATGATACCCAGCTTTATCTCTCCATGAAGCCAGATGACACAAATCAATTAGTTAAAATACAGGCATGTCTTAAAGAAATAAAGGCCTGGATGACCTCTAATTTCCTACTTCTAAATTCAGATAAAACTGAGGTTATTGTACTTGGCCCTAAAAATCTTAGAAACATGGTGTCTAACCAGATACTTACTCTGGATGGCATTACCTTGGCCCCCAGTAACACTGTGAGGAATCTTGTGAGTCATTTTTATTTTTAGACACCTCTCTACTTTTAAGATTAGGCTTAAAACTTTCCTTTTTGATAAAGCTTATAGTTAGGGCTGGATCAGGTGACCCTGAACCCTCCCTTAGTTAAGCTGCAATAGACCTAGGGTGCTGGGGGCTTCCTATGATGCACTGAGCATTTCTTTTACACTCATCTTTTTTCATTCTCCATGTGTTTATACACCCCTATTGCATTTAATCATTAGTTATTATTAACCCTGTCTCTCTCCCATAGTGTGTCTTTTGTCCTGTCTCCCTCTGCTCCCTTCTGTTTCCCCTCACCCCCCAACTGGTCGCAGCAGATGGCTGCCCCTCCCTGAGCCTGGTTCTGCTGGAGGTTTCTTCCTGTTAAAAGGGAGTTTTTCCTTCCCACTGTCACCAAGTGCTTGCTCATAGGTGGTTGTCAGATTGTTGGGGTTTTCTCTCTGATATTGTAGGGTCTTTACCCTACAATATGCCTTGCCTTGAGGCAACTGTTGTTGTGATTTGGTGCTATATAAACTGAATTGAATTGAATTGAATTGAATTGAAAATAAATATAATTTCTTTCTTCAGAAACAGCATTTTTTTGATACATCATTTTATGTGTATATTTATATTCATATAAGACACCAAATGAGAAAGAATAACCTAGTGTAAACATTACATGAGCCTGAGTAATTTTATAAACTAAGTGGCTGCTGCAAATGAATGTGCAAAGGTGCATGCAAATGACAGAGGTCTGTTGTATGCCCTGATAAAGCACTACACAATGGCTGTAGTTTTTCATGGGCTGCACATTCACTACTAAAAGAAGAAATATATAACTGATATTTGTGCAAAGAAAAGAAAAAAAAATATTGCTTGATTTCTAATGCAAAGATTTTTTTTTTTCAATTAACACTAACACTGAATAATTCACAACACCCAAAAGGTGTTATTCCATTTTATTCCAGATCATGACTGGTCTAGATGCTATAACCATGATGACACCTCAACATGAAGGACCTGTCATATATTATATTAACCTGGATGTTTATTTTCATTTGATTTCTTTATTCTACAGCATCATCCCCCACAATCTGAAACAGCATTTTTTAAAAGTATAATTTCAGATATATTGTTTGTCAGTAAACTAAAAGAGAATGAGACACATCTTTGTACAAGAAAACACCCAACTGCATAGCTCAATAAGTTTGATGAATCATCACCATCACAACACAACAGTGTCTGTTGTGTCATATAGATGACTGTAAAACTTTACTCAAATTGATTGATGGGTGACACTAATAAAGCTGCAGTCTGTTCTCTTTTTGATCAGACTGTCACACAACTTGTCACTTTTAATTTTGAGCCTCCCCATTCGCACGTCAGTGTTATGATTTTTTAGCAAATGCCTGCTATACCATAAAAATGGTGATAAAAGTCTCCCTTTCATCAGCAAGTTTTAATAATATTGTAATATTCTCTCATAAGCCAATATTATTTAAAAACAGTATACTGTTGTGACATTAAATTATTATCACGCACACTGGATTTCATGGGAATAAAGCTATCAAAAATTATGACTTGGGTTTTGTTCAGTAGGTGAAACCTATTTCATATGTGAATGTTTATGTGGCTCAAGAGGGAGCTGCATGGAGTCTGATATACTGGCTCAGTTGGGTGGGTGTGTGGAATTAGAAAGGGGTGAGCTCACCAGATCGCACTCCTCGTTTATGCTTGAAGCTGGCAAAATGAAGGTAGATTAGTCAGTGCTAAAATCACACCATTTATATATAAAAGACAGACATAGATTCTTGGTCTGAAAGCTCAAACCAGTGCACAAGTGCATTAAACCTGCATTTGTTGTAAACACCAACAGGGGACAACTCATCTTACCACAGTAAACACTTTTCTAAGAGTTTGGGGTCTCAATATGGTAGGCTTAAGGGTAGGCCTATGCTGTTATTGGCAAATTGCTACTATATGAGTGTCCAGTGTCCATCAACTTCTTAGTCAGATCTACCAGTCACAAGATGGTGATGGCCAGAATGCTCAAGTTGAGGCTACATATGGGCCTTCTCAAACAAATGGCTGATTTTACAATGAATATGTGCACCTTTTATATACAATTTATGCATAACACATACAAATCTGAAATGGAACTGGTGACGACTGTGTTGCCTCATTGGTCGTGCAAGGATTTTAGAATGCAGAAGAATGCACAAAATTTAAAAAGACAATATACGTCTGTCTTCCATATTGATTTAGATCCTTTAAAAATGTCCATTGCAAGCCCAAGAATGCTGCAAGACTGCAATACTTTTTTGTTTTAAGATCATATGTTGTATATAACTGTAGTCTGCATCTGAATTTAAACTAAAAAAAACATGGTTTCTGTGAGGGAATGTACTAAAATAATATGTCAAGTCAGATGACATTGCCCCCCAGATTTGCTTTATGAGTCATGGTGTTTCCTCACCTGCTGTTTCCCGTGTTTAACATGTAGTGATATTGGCCCTTTTTAATTATCTTCTTGAGGCTACGTTGGTTCCTTTCTGTCTGTTTTGAGGATTGAGAGATTGTTGACACTGTCGTCTGAATATTTTGAATATTTTTGTCAGACTTGACTCAGATTGACACAGCAGACCAAAACATACACACAGAGTATGCACTGTCAACTTGATGTTGACAAAAAGAAGGTATGATATTTTAGTGAGCAATCTCACTGGGTAATAAAGCCTGTTTGTGACATTTTGAAATGGACCAGTTATTTTATTATAGACTGACAGCTAGTAACCATTCTGACACAGTCACTAACCTTTTGTTGAACATGTAGACCCAAATCATGTTTTTGACCTTTCCCTCATTTCACCCATTCTGACAGTCTCATGCTGTCAATATTTAGTTTAATATGGATTGTTTTGTATTGTTCTTTGCAAATCAATCCAGACAAAGCCTCTCTCATTGCACCATTTTTCCTATCTGTATTAATTCAATAAAACTGTTTGCTTTTTTGTTATGATTTTCAGAATTTGTTTTTTTGTGTTTGATATAACTCATTGTGCATCTGCTGCCCTTCTAGTTTGACTGCATAGACTTGACTGTGATCACTCATTTGAAAACAAAAGCAGTGAAAATGTGAAAGCTGTTACTGAAATAATACATTGTAGTGAGACAACAGACACCTTTGAAAAAAAAAATAGATACCTCCTCTTGTCTGTCAGCCAGACCTGCGAGATGATTGTTGAACCTCATCACGGAGAACATTTGTTTACACAAATAGATGCTTCCAAACATACTCGGCACGCAGGCAGCCTTAAGGCGGAGTTGTGGCATTGTGTCTGAGATGAAAGGGGCAAACTCTTTTGCCTCCAGAGATTCAAACTTGGCCCTCAGTGGGCTGTTCCACTGTAATTAATTCAGCTCTATGTGTTGGTATTTTGGAAAACTCTCTCTTGCATCAACTGCAGATGGATTTGTAAAACTTTCAAAAGTTTATTTATGTGCATCAAGGTTTGTAAACCAATTCCTAAATTTGTACTTTTCCTATTGCATTTGGCTCTCTCAGTGAAAGCAGTTTTGTTTGAATTGCCTTTTACTGCAGCATGCATATTCATGAATGCCCGGTTTGTGTCCTTCCAGTTTTCCAGGGGGTACGGAAATACTCTGTTAAATCACACAGAAAAGACAAACTGCCTCTGTTTTTATTCTCTAGCTCTATAACAACATTTCTCTAAACCAGCCATGAAGCTGGTAATATCCTCACACATTTCATTGAGTTTCACTCAAAGCAAACATGACTTCTCCATTCTCTCCTTCAGGTAATGCTCCATTTCAATTATACACTTACTTTGTCAGCTATTTATTACTGTATTTATTCATTTTTATGTTTCCTCTGTGTTATATAGAATATTCTGTTTCTCCAATTCTTACTTTATGGTCTCCCATGAAAAATATGGCTTTGAAAGCGCGTGGTACAGGTAGTGATGTTAAACGTGAGGGATTTTGTATTTGTAGCTTGTGTTGCTCAGTGGGTACGATGCTAGGGTGGAGTTGAGGGGTTATGCATGTTACGGCTGCTCAATGGTAGCTGCAAATAGCAACACTGTGTGCAACAAAATACGTGTGGTTGTCTACACCCTCTCCAGGCCAGCAGTGAGGTAGCAGAAACACTCCCACTGCTGGGAATTGGCCATACTAAACTGGGAATTTGCAATGGGCTGGATGCCATCTGTGCCTCCAGTTTGATAGTTGAAAGCGATGATAATTATGATCTTGCACTAACTGAAAAAAAAACCCAAAACAACAATAAATAAATAAAGAACTCTAATTTCAGTGCCAGGGGATTAATAATAAGAGTATGTGAATTTTATGAAGTGAATCACTGATTTATATTGGTGTCTCCTTTATAGATAAAGCTGTCAATGTAGCCTGATGTGGGTGAGATGCTGGGGGTAATCTAATGCAAATGTGTATGTATTGTTGGGAGGCAAGCAGCCACCTCTAATATTCCTGCGGTGTTGTTTTGGCACAGCAGCAGCACAACCATGTTGCCACGGAAGAGGCTACTTCTACTGTAATGTATTTACTGTCTAATTTGTGTCTCAGTGAGAGACCATATATCCTGTTTAGGGAGTGACACCTCTCCTCCTCCACTTTATGGAGCGGTGCAGGCATTTGATGGGGACTTGAACATGCTGCGCTGATGGATGAGCTTGTCAAGGCAGCCCCATGATGCTCTCCTCCCCACAATGCACAAGATTGGAGAAACTCACTCATATAGAAAAGCATAGCTCAAAAGATGGTTAATAACTCATTCAGCACACCTGAAAATAATCTTCTTAAGAGTATAAGTGTCGTGGGTGAGGAATTCTTTACAGTTTACTGTCGGTTCGGTGTCAGTTTTTATGCTATAGTTAAAAAAATATGACATTTGGCAAAAAAATGCTAATTTATTGTGTTGTGACAACTTCGTTTTTTATACTGATAAATACGCCTAAGGTTGAGGGTGTACATATGTCAACAAGCTGTTTTTTAAACACTCATTCTTGCCTTCACTAGTCTGCTGTGTACAATGCTGAACACTGCTCCTTTAATGTCAGGTTTTCAGCTTGAGACTGAGAGTTTGATTCCCTGAGGCAGAAGTTCTGAATCGCTGACAGGTGTTTCAAAGTGTTCAATTTGTGGATGTTCTAAAACAAATTCTTGAAACACTGTGCTCTAATACATCTCTTTGAGATACTTTCTGCACTATTTTTGTGCCTCTATTTTTGCTCTCTATTTCTTTTTTCTTCTGTGTAAAATTCCAATCAGCAGCATGCCTGAGTGCAAACTATTCTAAGGGGCTGAGACGAGTAGCATCCCAAATCTAACTATAAACTATTACGGTGCTCAGTCAACTATTGGCAGTGAATATATATTTGAAATATATTTGAATACAATCAAGCTGTAGAATCATGCTGCATTATAGTGCATCATGCTGTTGTTTAACTGAGAATTGACGTAAAGGTTACCTGCATGACTTGAAGTCATCCTGAGGCAAGCTTGCAAGGTAGAGCATAGCCTGTTCTCCCAAATGACTGCAGTAGCTAGAACAATGAGGTTTTTTATTTACAAAGGCTTAGTCTCATATAGTGTTGTTGAAAATGCACAACACAGATGGATGAGATACGACCAAGTAAGTACACAAATACACACTCTTTGGGGGCTGCACAAAATGTTGCCCTGCACTTCCTATTGTTTACTATTGTTAATAGGCAGTAGATATATTTTTTGAGCATTAATATAAAACAAAAAAGCAGTATTTATGGCTGAGTCACTTTCATTTAATTTCAGTTCATTTTAAATTATCAGTGAATGCCAAATACAAAACACAATCTTAGGGCACTATTATCAATTAGGATTGATAATAGTGCATTTATCCATACTGACTTGGCATCATATTCAAGAGAATTAGTATCTACATAAACTTAGATCACGACTACAGTTTATCTGTCTTGCATGTTCAGCATCTTCCTCTTCTTTATTTTATTTCTACTACATGCAATGTGATTTTCTTAACAGCTTTTCTAGACCTCAGGGGAAAGATGCATCATACTGCTGTTTCAAGGCTAAACAAGTATGAGTATGCGCAAAGGCAAAATATGCATTCGCTGCACCAGATTGCCGCAGGTTATACATAACCATCATAGCAAGATTATGCACACATGCAAAACCCAAGGTCTGGACCTTCTGACACTGGATATGGCCTGTAAGGCTTTTGTGTTGTTATTCACAGCCATCACATGCTGTAATCTGAGCCATGACACCACATTAATCGATGACACGCAGTCTAACATTTTGTATGCATTATTCCCACATTAACTGTAGTGTTTAAGTGACAATATATAAATATGTTTCAGAAATGACAAATAATTTTTATTGTTCTATTTGGAACCCAATGGGTTATTGAGCTAAAATATTCTCTGAATAAAATGTCAGTCACGTTTTGAGTGAAAAGCGGCGCATGCATGTATACCAGCGGCCCCCTGATGTCTACTAAAGCTCTGACAGCTGACAGGTAAATTGTGAAATATTACATGGTTCTGTCAAGGAGCTTATACACACCTCCTCTCTCCACTCTATGCTTTCCGTGGTAAACACAAAAGGTCTTTAAGATAGGCAACAGAGGGAGCAACAACAGGCATCACATTTGTTTTTCATATTGAGCAGCATTTAGGAATGGTGAAGAAATATCCACTATGCTGATTGTTGAAATAGTCTGAGAGAGATGCTCTCCTGCACACTAACTCAAGTCACCAATTTTATTTAATCATTTATCCAAAGGGGATGCATTTTGGTTGGAAAAGTTATTCATTACTGGCAATTTTCTTCAAGTAATAAAATCTCAAATAACACCACATATTGATTTTGTTTGCTTTGCTTCTAGATTCTCAAGTAATCCCACTCTGCCAGACAATGTTGTCACTGAAGGACATCTTGTTTTCTCTCGGTGATGCTGCTGCGATGCATCACTCAGTGCTTTTTGAAAGGACACGATTATTTTCAGAAAGTGTGGTTTATGACTAGAACATGTTTAAAACAAAAATACATCACAGGTCCAATATGGGTCTTGCACCCATCAGATTCACAGAGGCGCACTGATTTACCTCACTTGCATGAGTTGTCCTAAAAATATATACTCCATTTCTATGGCTGTGTGACCCTGAAAATGTCTTGGAGATTTTATGACACTCACAAAAAGATGCCACAGTTTTGCTGACTGCATGTCTTATGCTGTCACTGGTGCATAACGGATTTCCCCATTCAAAACCACTAATATACTAAATTGTCAATACACACAAACACACACACACAGAAACACACACCCCTAGGACACTGTATAGAAAACAAACTCAGGAAACAAGTGTTTGGTAGCAACAATGACACAGCAGAAATAAACATTGTGGTGGTGAATTAGCTTGGGTATCATCCTGGACATAGTACATTCTGATTGATTTATGTCTCTGTACAGTCTACAGAGTGTGTCCTGTTTATTTTATTTTAATTCATTTATTTATTTTGTTACTGTGACATTATACTTTTGCTGGCAAGAATAATCTCATGGCTCACAGAGTTGCATAAACTTGTATAACATGCTTTGCAAGAGGTGTGAAGACAATACATTTCTATTTGCGATTTGTGTTATACTGTTGACTTGACTTACTGGCTGACAAAAAGACCAACAGTTTGAGGTCATATGTGAAATACAGTTTGTTTGGCTGCAAAGGACAGCTCCAACTGTTTAACAAAGTATTAGAGGCACTTGAAATTAAATACAGTGTCTTTATTTTAAACCAAAGGAACTAGTACATTCTACCACAGAGATTATATAGGGAGAGCCATGACACTCAAAGAATCTTGAATTGAAATCTATAGAAGAATTCCACAATAGAAAAGGTGGTGGTAATATAAATTCCATGGCCAAAAAAAGCTTTTATTTTAGGACAAAATTAGTTTGTCCCAGTGGCTATTGAAATTAAGTAAATTTAGATCATTCATAACTACCTTAAAATGCCCTACTGCATGTTGTTAGAGTCTTTAGAACAAACTATTAAAAGTTTGGGTAGGAAACATGTTTGACCTTTTCAGCATATTGCAAACTACACTTCTAAACCCGGTCTGGGCTCTGTTTTCAGGCATTAGAAAATCTAATCCATGAAGAGAGGCTTTGGCCAATCACAGGTCTTTTCAGACCAGATAAGGTGAGTGGTATAAAGCAGGATAATGAGCAGAAAAGTCTATGTTGAAAAAAGTCACAGAGGTGCAATGAGATAATCAGAGGCCTTTCACATGGGAGAGTAGTTTTACTGGAGCCAAAAGTCAGCATCGATTTATTTTTAGTATGCCCATGCTCATCTGGTGGTAGGGACTTTCAAATGATGTCTTTTTTCCTTTTCCAGATATCTGCATACTGCAGCTTTAATGTTTATTAAATTAAGCATAAAATTCAGTTGCATCTTAATTTGCCTAGTTTTATTAGATACTTTGCTCTCGGTATCTGTGAATTTCATACATGTAATGTAGGCTTTTCAAATCCACAGTCAATTTCATATGTCAGTGCCTGATGTTTTCAAAGTGGTGAGAGTGGCTGCAAGTAGAATGACCCCCTGTCAAAGGACTCCCTTATCTCCTTAAAAAGTGAACTGTGCGTGAACTTAACAGGAGTGAAGCCCTCCTAAGAGGGGTAACAAGTTTATTTTGGTGTAGTAAGACAAAACTGTGTATATCTGCATCAGATTGTAGAGGACCTGCTATAGTGTATGACCTAATTTATTTGAAAAAACTAAAGATAAAAATAAACTTCTTTCAGTGTCTTTTTAACTTGGATGGCTCCTCTAACAGGGAACCCCTTGAATGATTTCGTAGACAAAAGTACCGTAAACGGAAGACATAAGCTCCACATCCAGTAAAATGAGTCAATCTGCAAATTAATGATCTGGACAGTTCTAGCCATGGAAACATTTTTGGAGCACTGTTGAGTTTTCATACATAACAAAATGCCAAGCAATGCTTTGGCTTATGTGAATTCCAATTTTCCCTCTGAGGCAAACTTTCAACACACTGACATTTGTATGCTTGTAATGAGATGTCAGGATGACAAAAAGTAGCACATCAGCGTAGAAGTCTGACCACATGATTCACAAAAGTACATCACTCAATCAAACGACACACCACACAGGTTATATTTAAGATGAGGATAACCTGAAGGGAATGAATCTAACACAAAAACAGAACTGTCATGATATAAGGATGTTCTTTTAGCTGAAGATAAGGATAGTCTGAAAGGGAGTTTAGGCAGCACAGATAAGAGATATGTGGCCTTTACAAAAAGGTTGCTAAAAGTTTAAAATCTTATATATGTTGAGAAAACTTAAAAAAAAAAAACCTCACACACATTGAGGTTTTTTTTTAAAGTTTTTTCAACATGTATAAGCCTTTAGATCGCGAATGAGAAAAGTGAAGGTAATTTGGTAAATAATTGTTGGTTAGGGGACATGATCAAAAAAGATATGGTAACACCTTGTATTAAAAATGATGATGATAGTTAATAACATTTTTGCAGAACAAACAGTGGGATTATAATTAATAATGCTTACTAATTTGCTAATGATTGGTTTTTAGAACAATGTCTGGATAAGGGTGACCAGATGCCCCACTTTATGTGTGACAGCACAGCATTTTCATCCCCTGTCCCTTTCTCCCCACATACTGAGACCATTGTCAAACATTTTGATTAGTTGTAGTTTACAAAAGTCATTACGTGAGTCTTACAAATAACATGTAGCTGAAAAAGAAATGCGCCCAAAGATGATTACCAGATAGAAAAGCAACTATGCAAAAACCAACTTGAGCTTCCATTTATAAGAAATTAGAGAAACTGCATTCAAATAAAATACAGTGTATTTGTCCTTTATATGAACCATCAACCAAACCTTTAACCTGCATAGCTTATTTACCATTTTGGTAGCACTTTATAATAACTACACATCATTAAGCATTAGTAAGGCATTAGTAAATGCTTAGTTCATCATTTACAAAGCATTACTCCTCCTTAGCATTTATAAATGAAACTGAAAGGTCAGCAGGACCTAAAGACTCAAAGAAGTCTCAGTTGTCTTCACAACAGAAAAATGACACAGACATAGCACAAAGAGATACATACAAATATTTATTGCAAGATGCAAATATAACCCACCTGAGGTTCACAGAATACTGAAATGTATGTTGGACCAGAGTCTGAGTTTGTAAGAGGGGTTTAAGCGAGACAGAGACACACTGAGGACCTGGAGCCACAGAGTACTTTAACTTAAATATACTGAAGCTTCTTCATTTAAAACACAACATGAAGAACGTTAGTGAATGTTTCACAGAGCTTCAAAAAAAGTGTAAACACCATCATGTGTCCATTATTGTAAAGTGTTTAAAGTATTAAAGTGTTAATGCAGGAAAATGTCTCAGATGTTTCAGATTTAGTCAGATAAGTCAGTATCCAGTCGGATTCAGTTCCAAAGTGTTCTTGAATTAAATGAAATAGTCAGGGTGTCCAGTGCCATGCTTTCACATAGGTGAACTCAGCTGAAATGAAAGAAGTAGTGGACGGTCTCCTCCTCCAGCACAGTGAAAACTCAGAGCAGCTCCTTGGGGTAAGGAGGTAAACAGGTTCAGGGGTAACTCTCCTTCATCAAGGAGAATCCCAAATCAAATGTCATTTCCATGGCATCTCAAAACTCCCAGCCTGTAAAGCAGGGATGTTACTGCACTAAATCAATAAATACCAATATTTAATGGTCATAATGAATATAAAATCAGAACTCTCAAAATACTGCTACAACACTATTTTTGGTACAACAATTCTTACACATTATTCTACCTTTTTATACCCATCATGACTTCTTTTTAGCTTTTATTTAATCAGCACATCATCATACATCAATTGGTATATCTAGAGTTATAATTTTAAATGCACATGTGCAGTAGTCATTTTAAACATACACATTATTATTAGCACTGATGGTACAATCAAAGGCACCTGCTGCAGCTGTACATTGTGTAACACTAATACTGGACTAAAGTAACCTAAAATCAAAAGGAAACAAAGCTACAATTCATATTTAGATTTTCCATTTAATTTATTAAGACAGAAATGAATTACATTAACTAAAGGTTTAAAACAACCCATAACAGCAGCAAAAGTAATGTAAAGTGAAGTTCACCTGTCAGCAATGGAAATTAGAGTCCGCCATGCTAACGCATGACAGACAACATGGCTACCAGGCTAGTTAGCCGCGCTAGCTTAACTCAGCTAAACTCACCAAAGACACATTTCCAGCACAGTTACTCCTGACAGACACGTTCCTGAATCTCCTCTTTCAGCCTGCACAGGTGTTGTCTCATGCTACAGGTATCCCCAACCAACACCATCTGTTTAACTGAATGAGCTTCTAACTCTGTTTGACTTCTCTTACTAAGGTCAAACAGCTACCTACAGAGGGGGTAGAATAATGTGCAAAAACTGCTGTACCAAAAATAATGTTATAGCAGTATTTTGAGAATACTGATTTTATATTCATTATGGCCATTAAATACTGGTATTTATTGATTTAATGCAGTAACATTCCTGTTTTACAGGTTGGGAGTTTTGAGATTCGCTGAACCTGATCACCTCCTTACCCCGAGGAGCTGCTCTGAGTTCTCACTGTGCCGGAGGAGGA
>VUQI01063791.1:14946-36663 GCA_015106735.1 Paratilapia polleni | reverse complement strand
AATTGAAATGATATTTTTAATGCTGAAATATTATTGTTGTTATCCATGAATTTTTTAATTTGCTGTTTTACAAAAAAGCAGAAAAATATATTAAAGCACATTATTAGTTTTTGATTAAGATGCCAAATTATTTACTTGCATTCCTGAACAGAAAAACTAGTTTTAGTGGTTAAACGCTATGCTTGATTAATTTCTGACTTCTCAGAGGAGTCCAGTATACAGGCTCAAATTTGGGTATAAAAACATGAATTCAGTTTGAAATTCCTCACTCCTGTTCAAAATGGTAAAACGTCGAGAACTCACTGAAAAGGAAAGAGTCCGCATTAAAGCACTTTGTGATGCTGGATGGTCTTTCTCATTTTTATAACAGGTGGTGTAATAAATTTGTTAAGCACTGTATGTTAGGCCTTTTTTTCTGTATGGACTGTGATCAAAGCAAAGCAAATAAACAGACTCTTCCTGGAAAAGAGTTTGACTGCTGCAGAATGGCCGTTTTGACTGACAGGTGTTCTAACACAGGCAGCTGTAGCCGATCAGTGTCTGCCAGGCCTCACCTCATCTAATTTGAATCACTGAACTGGACCACCTGGTGTTGGTGCACTTGAAGTTTTTTTAAGGGAATTATCTGTCAAATAATATGGTTCGCTGTGTGGTACAGATTTTCCAAGTAGTCTTTCCTTCAGTTTTGGTGAGTAAAATTCTAAAAAATGTATTGGTCTGTTAGTTGCACTAATTAGCAGCTCTGTGTCTGTGCGTTGCCTCTATACAGTAACCTCTATATGTGTAACGAGTGGTTGCTGGAGGTTGCTCAGTTGCTAGCAGTCGCTAGTGTGAAACTGGTCACAAAGAGGTATTTGGTGCTGCACCGTAAACCTTGTGATTGCTTTGGTTGTTAGCAGGTTGCCACAGTCACCAGTAGTTTGAACGAGTAGTTTGGGAGAGACTAACTGCAAACTGCAAAGGCTGCCAAACTATTTGCCAAGTGGTAGTGAAACTGTGAAGAGTGCGACAAAACCGGAAACGGAGACCATTTGCCTTCAAAGTACAAGTTGCACCTTTAGAAATGCGTTGGTTGCAGAGGTAAGGCACAACTTTTACTTTGAAGGTGAGTGGTCTTTGTTCCCGTTTGCGGTGCACTTTTTCAAATTTCACTACAGCTCGGAGAGTAAATGGCAAGTGTTTGCAGACAAACTACAGGTAACCACAGCAATCTGCTAGTGAACAAAGCAATCAGAGGAGGTTTTGGTGCAGCATCCTCGTTGTCACTGATTTCACCTGCCAACAGCCAGCAACCTCCAGCAACCACTCACCAACGGGTCGGGGAATACACACTGGAGTTTGCTGGGGGTCATCGACCAGTCTCTAGGCCTGTGTGAATGAAGCATAACATTGAGGCTTCAAAATGTGAAATACAAAAGCAATGAATGACATCCCAGTGGCTATATCTGTCTTTTATATACAGTTTAGAGGTGTACCAAGTGCATTAAAATTTGACACATTTTATCAAGTTGGCTTCACAGTTAGGTCAGAGAGTTTGGTGTCATGCTAGTAGTAGCTACAGACCTCAGTAAAACTGAAGTCCACACCCCACATTTGTTTCATTTTCAAATTTATGCGCTTAAGGAAAATTTATGTACATACATATTTAAGTTTATGTGAATGTTTGGCTCACCCAGGACCAAATATCCCATTATTTCTTTCAAAAAATGTCTAAGAGACACAGTAAACATTCTGGATGAATTTAAAATGTGCAACATGATGCAACTTCACTGTGGGCGGCATGAGATAAACTGGCTCTCTGAACCAATTTAGATGAAATATTTACCTGACATAAATAATGTACACTGTTTGTGTCATTAGTAAAAGCAAATGTAAATAACAAATTATATATTGGCACATTGACTTTCATGTCAAGAGTATCTTATCATCTGAATATGTTTTTCAATTACAGTGAGTAGACTTTAAGTAAAACTAATATCCTGTGCTCAAAAAGAGGGAAAGGTTTATTCTTTATTTATTTTTTTTCTCAGTCTTACAGACAGGTTAGAGTTTGCTGTGGTGCAGCAAATCACGAGGTGCACTTTGGTTACCAATAGAAATGAGAATAATTTGTAAGGTGGACTTTTGATTGTATCATGCCAGAGATTAAATATTTATTTTGTTGAATCTGTTGCTGTTGTTGCCACATATATTGCAGGGGAAATGTATCCGAAATTATAAATCTGGAACCTTTTTATAGAATCCTGATTTAATCAATTTTGATGTAAATGGATTTGACTAGATTGCAGTTCTCTTTTCAAATGAGAATTTACAAAGCTAGATTTTGGACTGGAAAAAAAGCATTTGGAAAAGATTATATAAAAACTATTAATTTTCCAGTCTTCTCAGCCATTTTACTTTCATTGCTTCTTTAATTTCAAATCTGTCAATTCACCTTACAAATTACAGCTACTTAATCTGTCATCATTACATTTAAATTCATTTTTTTAAACAATCAAGCATAACTTTCCCCAAAGTAGCTAAATAATGTTGTGGAAATTTGACATTATAAGTGCAGTATCTATCTGCACTATTCACTGACCTCAGATATAAAGACAAGAAAAGCAAACTGCACTACAAGGCTGCAAATTCACATATCAGACACAAACACTAGGGCTAGAGCTGCAATTCTCTCCTCTAGTAGTTCACTTCCCTTTCAATTTCTGAGCTCCTCCACATTCTGCTATTAATGATCCCGCAGTAAGAGTCTTGGAAAAAGCTGTAAACATGTCTGAGGCTATTTTTTTTTTTTCTCTTGCAGAGTCTAGTTTTGTAGCAGATAAGAGGAGAGAATGGTAAAAGCAGTGTGAGCTCAGAGCCTGCCGCTCAGTGTAATGATGGTCAGGCAGCAGATGAGAGCTGGGATGAGCCATGCCTTTGAATTAGCCACGACAACAAAAACATGATCAGCATGCTGGAGAGGACCTCATGAGACTGATGCAACATTTTGTGAAGTGAGCACAAACTCTGAAACCAGATATGTTATACAAACACTCTGCTCCCTTTTCACCAGGAAAGGTGTGAGGCATGCGACAATGGCACATACTAGATGCATTATTTTCTTGTCACTGTCACATGTAAGAAACAGTTAAAAGGTTTTTTTTGGGTAAGAAAAAAAAAACTTTTTGTCAAAGAGTAACCACCCCAAGATTTGATGTGCTGACAGATGTTCTAAGCAATATTATATCCATTAACCTGATATAAGATATAGTATTAGGTTCCTTAGATAAGATTTAAGATATACTTCTTTTTTGAAGTTTATGGTCTCAGAATTCATATCATTTGCAGCTGTGAAATTGGTCTGTTTAAATGTAAAGTTAAGGTTCATATTGAGGAGTCTGTTGTGCGTTAATTCAGCAAAATGACCCATTCTTTCACAAATGTTTGTAAAGGCAGACTGCATGGCTAATTGAAAAAATACTTTAAGAGGTGTAGAGATGTAGCCCAACACTTGTGTACATGTAATGTATTTGCTAAAGTAATGCTTTTATAATGACAGAATTTGTTTTTCTGTAAATATATATTAATAGATGTTTGGCTGTGCTGAGGTCAAATCACTTGGTGATATTAAAGCTCTTGTTCCAGTCACACATTAGACACTAATTGTCTTCCATTTCCTGCAAGTTCAACTGAACAAGTCTGAAATCTTTATTATAAACTTGCTGTGGTTTAAAGGTTTGTTCCCTGTGTAAAAAGTACACCGGCACCCTGGACGCCTTACAACACCAATTCAGTGCCACATCCTCAGCGTAATCTTTTCCTGGTGAGGAAATGTGTTTTTTTTAATACCTTTATATTCAGGTAGCTCATTAATGACATTTAAGACATGCTCATTTCACATTTTTTTAATGAAGCAGGCTGCACAGAGCAATATGTGATGTTGCTCATATATGTTAAAAGCAGGGTGGGGGTGGGTTGGAGGTCAGTGGGGGTGAGGGGCAGGGTGGTTGCACTGTTGGGTTGGGGTCCTGAGAGAGAGGCCGGGACGGGCCTGAGGCGCCCAGCGAGATGCTGGCGCGGCACGGCTCCAGTCTGCCAGGCCTTGGCTTTAGGAGGGTAAAGAGTGAAAGAACCAACCTTCCCGTTGATCTGAGTGGTGAGATTTGGATTGGTTTTTTTGGATGGCGGGGTGCAATGACGATGGAGGGATTTAAGATAAAGTGAGAAAGAAAAAAGAAACAACGAGAGGGGCAAAATAAGGAGTGGGAGGAAGAAGACAAGGAGAAACAGAGAGAGTAAAACAGGCAAATATCTGCTTATCCGTTAATGAGTGAAAAACAGCCTGTACAGCAGTGGCAAACACACACACACACACACACAACACTACACACACACACACACACACACACACACACACACTTTCCCCTCCCTGTCTTTAACACTGCTGCAGCATCTGAGCCCTCCACAGCCTGTGAATTAAGACAGCATTAAGGAGGTCGAGGCTTGCTGACAACCAGACTTCATTAGCCACACAAAGCAGACATTGTGTTACCGCTCACATTTATTCTGCTCATTGACTGTGGGGGGAACTCAGGCACACGGCACCCTGAAATCAATGAGCACATAAACATGCTGCCCTAACAGGATTAATCCAACACTCACCTTGGAAATTATTCTGCCATGAACTCAGTCCTTACTGAGAGCAGATTCATTTCTATGGAGGCACAATGGATAAGCTAATACTGCATCAAAGGACAATATCAAGTCCTCGGACACTGTTTTTTTTCTTGGTCCTCTTACCCACTAACTGATGAAAAGACAAACATTAATTAAAAAAACAAAAAAAAAACAGTAGTGATTGCCTTTATATGGACTTTACAATCAACTGACTGCGAAGACAGAACTGTAAATCTGTAAATTATAAATCTACTAAGACCTCTGAGCACTTGAATGTTACTCTCACCAAGGGAAAGAGTAGATCCTGGGAGATTTAACCAACCTTATACAATTGGGTCCATATATATTTAGACACTGACACAATCTTTGATGTTGTTACAGTTATATAATGAATATCAGCCTAAAGTGCAGACTCTCAGTTTTGATTTGAGGGTATTCATCCATCCATCAATTACTGCTTCTTCCAGTATGGGTCATGGCAATTTAAGCAGAGATACCCAAACCTCCCTCTCCCTGGCCACCTCCTCAAGCTTTTCTGGGGGAACAGTGAGGCATTCCCAAGGCGATTGAGAATCATAATCTTTCCACCATGCCTCGTCTCTGCCCCAGGGTTCCCTCTTGGTTGGATATGTCCAAAACCCCTCATCTAGGAGATGCCCTAGTCAGATGCCCGAAAGCAATGGCTCTGAGCCCCTGCCTGAATGGCCAAGCTCCTCTCTAAGGGTAAACCAAGACAACCCCCAGAGGAAGCTCATTTCTGCTGCAATCTTATTCTTTTGGACTTTACCCATAGTTGGTGGCCATAGGTGAGGGCAAGGCATATATCAAACAGTAAATCAGTAGCTCTCTCTATACCACAAGAGGGTGGTACAGTACCAGCATCACTGCAGATGCTCCACCAATCAGTCTGTCAGTCTCCTGCTCGACTCCACCCCCATGCAGAAGTATGGGTATTTCCCTCATAAACTTAGGAGGTAAAAGGTTTGGAGTTAATTTCAACTGCAGTGTTTGCATTTGGGAGCTCAGCAACTGTGGTGGATGATCGCAGGATCCTTTCGATGGTAAAGAAAAACCCCTTCAGTACTTCCAGTCAAGTGAAGAACATTGTCCAGGAAGTAGGTAAATCATTATCCAAGTCTACCAACTTCACCACAAGATGACAAACAGTCATCTGTCTGGTCAGATCTAAAAAAAAAAAACCCAGATCAAATCTGGAACAGGATTCTACAGACAGATAAAATTAAAACCAGCCTGTAACAAAATTATGAGAGAAAAACGTCACTGTCTGAAAACACAGTGACGACAGTGTGATGCTGGGGCATGTGTGGCTTTCAGCGTCACTGAGTCACTGGTGTTTACTGATGATGTGACATATGACAGAACTGTGAATTCTGAAATGTATAGGGACATACATTCTGCTCAGATTCAGCCAAATGCTGCAACGTTGACTGGATGGAGCTTCACAGTACAGATGGACAATGACACAAAACATACTGTGAAAACAAACCCAAGAGTTTTTAGAGGTAAAGAAGTGAGTGATCAGTCAATCAGCTGATCTCCACCTGAACAAGTTGCATCTTACTGCTGCAGACAAAACTTCAGGGAGGAAAGACTTACAAACAACAGCTGAAGAAGACAGCTGCAGAAAAA
Organism: Paratilapia polleni; assembly: GCA_015106735.1. Lineage (NCBI taxonomy): Eukaryota > Metazoa > Chordata > Actinopteri > Cichliformes > Cichlidae > Paratilapia > Paratilapia polleni. Next base: position 30,357 of record VUQI01063791.1, on the reverse strand, counting down.
GTCTGGAATCAAAGTGCCACAAAGGTGGCTATGGGTTCAGCTAGTCACTGCCTGCAAAGAATTCTGGACAAAGTATTAAAAATAAACATTTTATGTCTGAGCACAATTACATTTGAGCCCCTTAATTTAGGGACTGTGTATAAACATGGCTGGAATTCCTCAATGATTAATGCAATATTTTTGTTTGACCACCTGAAATAAAGCTGAGAGTCTGCACTTCAGTTGCAGCATGATGGTTTCATTTTAACCGTAACTGTGTGACTCTCTAGTTATCTCCAGAACTAACTGTATTTACCTTTTATAAACTTAATTGAAGCTCCACTGACTTCCACATAATTCATGGCAGTTTAGCCAAGAAACAAGCTTTTTGCAACAAGTAATGAAGCTTGAGATTGTTATTTACAAAAGCATTTGCTCTCCCATTACTGCCATGGCTTTCCGGGGGGAGACTTAATGGAAATGAAATACTGTCAAAAAAAAGGCTTTACTTGTCATAATACCTACAAATGAGAAAAGGTTTGTGGAACTGTTAAGCTAAAGCTAAGTGAGGACTGTGGATTTTGCTCCCCATCTTTTACAATTTAATTACTGTTTGGACTTTTTTTAATCTCATTTTCTCTATATTTATTTACTGTAGCAGTATGCACTAAAATGTTATCAGACCTTCTCTGCACTGTGTACAATGTTTAACATTTTCTTTTTATCTTTTAACAGCTAAATGGACCAAAGAACCTCTTCTGCATTCCAAGTAACATCTTATATATGAGCTACAACATTCACAAACACATTCGCTCCCAAAAGTAGTCTCTCACGTGTCCATTAGAAGAAGTGAAAACAAAGCAAAGCACGTTAAACAATAAAAAGTAGCTGTCTTCATGTGCAGATAGAAGGATAAGCATTTCGAAACATGAAAAGTAACATATACAGTCAAAGTATATGACTGACACCTGAGTGGGAAAGAGACGGTGGACCGGGGCATCGAATATAGAGGAAAAAACTAAAAAAAGATGAAGAGTAATGCTGATAGAGAACGAAGACAGACATGTCGGCAACATATTTCTGACATATGTTGCAGTGATTGCTCAGAAGCCACACTGTGAGATGAAAATGGAAACACAAAATACCGGCACACCTAGAGAGGTTACAGGTTAAAGCGACATAGGCAGGAACCTTGAAAAGAGAAGCAGAAATAACAAATCATATGCTTCATATTCTCACTTTGTTGGCTGTGGCTCTCATTGTTGGTTTAGTGGAGGATGCTTCTTGCAAAATACGATCAAATATGTACAGATTATTTATGCAGAAGGAGAGAACAAAATGTCCTCAAAACTATGTCTTCATTTTTTAGTAACAAGACAGTTACTCAAGAGTTTTTTTGTTTTGTTTTTTTTTTTAGCTCCCAAAGGCAATTTTTTCATCTTAATCTGAGTGCTCTGCTGTGATCTGTTATTTGGAAACGGATGCACCTGTTGTGTTAAGAAAATAAAAAATGTACATCTGCTCACACATATGTATTTTCAACACACACACACACACACACTAAAATGGAGTGTGTTTTCAAACTGTTTTAAAATTCAAAGTAAAGAAGGAAGGAAGTCACATGCACTATTAACTCTTAAAGTCTAAAGAGTCTTTTGCATTGCTTCGTTTTCCCCATGTTGGTGTTGTTCCTGCACCATTATAATTAATGTTGCTCCATCAATCCACTGTCTTAGCCCTGTGATTTCATGGAAAAATACTGGAAACATACTAAATGCTTAACCTAAACCTAACCTTAGAAATAGAATAGTGTAAAATAAAATGATAGGATAAGCGGAAGAAAATGGATGGATGGATGGATAAAATCGAAATCGAAAATAAAATAAAAATGATTGACACAAAGTGGGTGTGTCATGTAGTTGTATTTTTACCTTGGTATTTTTATCACACATGAGAGGTTTGCCATCAGCTCTTCCTGCCAAAGAAAGCTTTCTAATCTGTGGTTAACGTAGCCTCACCAGCCACTTTATTAGGTACACCAGTTTAACTGCTCGTTAAGGCAAATATTGAATCAACCAATCATATGGCAGCGACTCAATGCATTCATGTATGTAGACATGATCAAGACAACCTGTTGAAGTTCAACCTGAGCATCAGAATGGGGATGAAAGGTGATTTAAGTGACTTTGAACGTGGCATGGTTGTTGGTGCCAGACAGAGGTCTTGGTATTTCAGAAACTGCTGATCTACTGGGATTTTCCCACACAACCATCTCTAGGGTTTACAGAGAATGGTCTGAAAAAAATATCCAGTGAGCAGCAGTTTTCTAGGCGAAAATGTCTTGTTGATGCCAGAGGTCAGAGGAGAATGGCCAGACTGTTTCGAGGTGATAGGAAGGCAATGGTAACTCAAATTACCACTCGTTAAACCAAGGTCTGAGGAAGAGCATCTCTGAATGCACGACAAGTTGAAGCTTGAAGAAGATGCAGCAGCAGAAGGCCATACCAGGTGCCACTCCTGTCAGCTAAGAACAGGAAACTGAGACTACAGTTCACACAGGCTCACCAATTGGACAATAGAAGATTAGAAAAATGTTGCCTGGTCTAATGAGTCTTGATTTCTGCTGCAACATTTGGATTGTAGGATCAGAATTTAGCGTGAACAACAGGAAAGCATGGCTCCATCCTGCCTTGTATTAACGGTTCAGGCTGCTGCTGATGGTGTAATGGTGTGGGGGATATTTTCATGGCACACTTGGGGCCCTTCGTACCAACTGAACTTTAACTGTCCAAGTCTAAGTATAAAAATAGCAAGTTAATACTGACCTTTGGCTTTGCACAGGACACAAAACCCATTCTTTCAGGTTAAATGGATCCATTAATTGACCACAATCTGCTCCGTATGAATTTTTCTGTTCTTCATATAACCTCTCCTGATTTCTGAAAGCATTTCTGATTTAAAGTGTTTCTGCCAGAAAGCACTGCATGCAAACTTCTCCCACTACCTTCTTTTTCCCCAACTCACAAAGCTATGACATCACAATGTGTTGCATTGATTATCAGAAACAATAACATTATGATGTATGAACAACACCGACATGTCAACATCTCAGATACCTCTTGAAACAAGTCAGAAAAATTAATTTGAAATATTTTCAGTGATTTTGTTCCCAAGTAACCAAACATCAGACATATATACAGATATATAATAACAAATAACATTAACCCAAACTATAAATAATTCTTCAGCTATAAAAGCCATTATGGTAACTTTATAGATAGATTCACATTCAAATTACCCAACAAACTTATATAAGATTTGTCTGGCACTTTGAGGAAGTTTATTTACGTCATCTTTTCCTGCATAGTCCTGGCAACATCCGCACCCTTTTTGTTTTCCTGTTGGACTATGACCTTTTTAAAATCATACAATTTGTATGATATGTTAAATTTATAATATCCAGACAAGCTCAGTGTGGTGTAAAAGGGTTCATTTCAACATGCATGAGTAGAAAAAAAATTTGTTTTTCTTTTAAATATCAAGATTTTGTCAGTGAATATCCAGAAGGCTTGACTACTGCAATGCTTTGCTATCTAGTCTACCTGAAAATGTTATAAATCATTTACAATTGATTCAGAACTCTGCAGCCAGAGTGCTTACTATAGGACCAGAAGGAGAGAGAACATATTACAGTAGTTCTAAAGTCCCTACACTGGTCGTCTGTCAGTGACCGTATTGATTGTATTTTCTTTTACTTGTTTTTAAAGCATTTCAGACTTGCTTCAAGTCTGACTTGGTGACAGCGTATAAACTAGTAAAGACCATCAGGTCCTCCAGCACAAATCTGCTAGTTTTTCCAAAGTAAAGGACAAAAACCTTTGGGGAGGCAGCTTTTACCTTTTATGCTCCAAGCTGCTGGAACAGTCTGAATGGAGGAACTGAGAGCAGCTGGAAATGTTGAAACCTTTAAACTTAAAAACCTGCTTCTTCAGCCTGGTTTTTTAATTTATTTTAAGCTGCTTATCATTGTTTATTATTTGTTTTGTCTTATTACATATTGGTCTGTCCTGCAACTGACAGTCATTTGTGAAGCACTTTGAACTGAACTAACCTGCACGAAAATCACTCTACAAATAAAGTTTGATTGAGTGTTTCTGGCACAGATCCGTGCAGTGGGGAGTCCAAGGGGTTAAAAAGTCACCTGTGATGTTTCCTACTGTTCATACTGACTATGAAGAAAATATCTCCACAGTATGACTGCCCTGTATAAACCAGGGCCAAAATTCACAGTCCTCATTTTGTGAAAAAATTCTTTCTAAAAGTCAGTTTCAGGCTTCAGGAGTCTGAGTGGGATGAATTAAAAGGGAATTTTTCAAAGGTGCTGATATCCTGCTGAGCTGTGGCAAAAAGATACATCCCTGCAGGTTTACTGCAGCAGAGAAGGAAACACCAGTGCAACAAGTGCAGCTGCACTATGGTCTGTGGTCTGAGAGGGGCCTGTCTGGATGTGTGTCCTATGTCGCACATATGACAATTAAATGTATGTTCAAAAATATGCAAACACTTTAGTTGGTTATGCTAACTATTCCGACTTCACTAACACTCAAATATTGCTGGTATTTAGGTGAGTTTTTTTTAAATGGGACGTCAGACAACAAGCGCATAAAATCCAAGCTGCCGTCCGTAATGTGCATGTGTTTTGTGCTGAAGAGGGCGATTTAAGTCTCAAAACTGGGCATTATTCTATCATCAGAACGTGTTTGTCATCTTTAGATGTTAACTAGCCAGCTACCTTACTGGTACCTTGTAATCCTCTTTTTCATGGATGGATTTTATTGTAACACCTGGGAGAACAGCACTGATTATTTTATGAGAGTTGAAAGAATTTGGACTGTTTTTAAACTCTCAATGGTACCTCGGTGCTTGTTTGCTTTTGGAAATTAAAGGAGCATTTGGATCCAGAAATGGCTAATTATGCCAAACTAAAGCAGCAGCTTTAGCAGCAGCTAAAATCCAAGCTGCTGTAATTCTGTGTTGATGTGCTGGATAGGGCAATTTAAGTACTGAAATTTGGCCCGTCCTTACCAGCTGACTCCAGTGGCATATTGGCTTGTTGGCAGGACTAAGAATTACCTCAGGTATCACTCCCTGGCTAGTATAGATGGAATGAATGAAGGAATGGATTTGGCCATCAAGTCTTTCATTGGGGTGAGAGAGGCGGGCTCCAGTGTGTACCTCACCTCTCGCTCTGTGACAGCTGGGATATGCTCCAGCCCAACCGCGACCCTGAATTGGATAAGTGGAAGAAAATGGATGGATGGATGGATGGAGGGAACTCTTTAATCACAGAAAGATGTGGTGAGGAAAAAAATCAAACATCTCTAAACTGTCTTATTATGACACACAGGGGAAAAAATGAGATTGTGGGCCAGTGGTTTAAGAAGAAATGTTCATCATGATCGAAAACACAACAGTTCCAGTAAAATAGCACTAAAGATTTGTGTAACAGCTGTATTTATTATGCAGAAGCTTTCAAATAATTTTTAAGGCCGACTGCATCAAAGAGAACTGTCAAGTGAAAATGAGATTACAAGGAGAAATGAATCAGCCCATGCTTTGAAAATTGCCTTTGAGAACCTGATATTGGCTGAGGCTAATTGAGTTGTTTGTTGACAAGACTTTTGAGAAAGCCTGAGGCTTCCTTTCACCCTGCTGGCTTTTGTTGCTTTACATTCAGTCAACTGCATGGAGCCCGCTTTCAGAGGGGGATTTCCTCTCCATCTTTTCCCACTTGCGACATACATCGGTGAAGGTGTCAGCTTCTCTTTTGAGGCAAGACTCTGCACATAAAGCCTCCACTGCCCCAAAACAGAGAGGCAGAACCCCAGCCAAACTCTCTTTCACCCCTAACGAGTCAAAACATACCCCTCAGGTCACTGTGAGGTTAGGCAGGTCAAGCAAAGTAACAACAGAGCAGTGGAGCAAAATACATAAATCAGCACCCAGGAGACAGAGATGAGACAGAGAAGCAGAAAGATCAGGAAATGACAGTGTGAGAGTGGAGGTTTGATTTTCACTGCAGTCGCATCCGGAGAGGCAGATTTCCTGTTAGCATTCAGGAGGCAGTGCTGGAGGTGACGAGAGAGCACCTTTTTGCTGCAGGCGGTGACCCGAATGGCAGCGGGGAGGGGGCTGGTCGAGGTCAAGAGGGAACTTACCTCGAACATAAAGGTTAGCCGGAGCCGAATAGCGAGTCCCAGCGCTGTTGACAGCCACACACTCGTATTTGCCCTGGTCCGACTCCTCGCTATTTTCGATCTGAAGTGCTCCTGGGGAGGGAGGTTAAAATGTCACAGTTAAGATCTGCACCGCACACACTGAGACACACAAACATACTGTACACAGGTGTTAGTCTGATCATTCACACATAAAGCTGCCCATAAATGAACCCAAATCAGATCCCATAATTGTTTTTTTAATTTTTTATCTCTGTAGCCACAAAAGGAGACAAACATTTTTTCTTCTAGCTTTATTATTTGAAAGCCTAGACTATATCTAATTATTTATGACTACTTTAACTATTAGCCTTGATTGTGATGACCCAGGTTTTCCAGGCTGTTCTTACTCCAAGGGTGTCAAATACTGCCATAAGATATGCACATTTTTGACAACTGTGCTGTGACACACCAGGTTTTTGACAATAGGGATCACTGACTCTATATAAATGATGGTTGTGATGTAACTCATTGGGTTCTCGACCCTGCATTCTGAAAACTCAACATTAGCATTTTTTTTTTCATTGTCATGTTGTTGTTTTGGAGCCAGAAGTGAAAGGATGGAGTTCTAAGATATTAGTTAATGCTAGCAAGCTTGTTTAGCAAGCTGCATTCATAAACTGTACTGTACACAGACACACATACCTGCTAATTAGTGCTAAGTATCATCCAATGAAAGTCGTAGAGTTTACCTAGCCAAAACTGGAGCACAACATTCTTGGACACGCTCTTAATACACTAACTGCTGTAGCAATATTATTTATCAGATAATTGCCTTACAAATGTTAAAAGGCAGCCACACCACAAACATGACTGACGGGAACAGGAGGAATTAGTTTCAAAGTCCAAATAAGTGATTCTACAACTAAACACATTTGGCCATGAAGTTTAATTTCCTGTTTTTCTGGCAGCACCATTTCAAAATTGACTGCTGCACTACAAGATTCCCAAGCAGTGGTGTGAGGTTGTTTATTCTGAATGTCAATCAAAAGACCTTCAAGTTCTTGAACACAACAGAAACAGTTGTAAAGAAGATTTTGTCCTAATTGCTGAAAGTGTCCCAAGGATGCAGCAGCTTTTCTAAGCAAATGTAACATGGAAAACTTGTCATTTTGGGACATTAAAATGTAATGTTAATCCATAAAAACCCTGACTGGTCAAAGTCTTTAGTAACACTTCTACTATATCAAATGCTTCCCTTGGATAGGTTTCTCCATTAAAACTAACCTCCACAGATCACTGCTATACAGACACGTGATACATACCTGACATGGTGATTTACATCCAATAATAGCAAAAACTTTCCATTGCAATTTCATAGCATTATAAAAACAGGTAATAATTAGCTGTCACTGGTGAGGTTAGGTTTGAGATAGAAAGCAACATGTCTTTAGTAATAATGTGATATTATGTGTTGACTGTGAATGTGACATACATCATGCAGTGTAGCAGTGCACAGTAAAAACTATGAGAAATAAAAGATTAAAAATGTACATATTTCAGAACACAATCCTGAAATGCAACATGAGATGGGTGTGAGGAGCTAGTTTAAGAAAACAAAATGTGTGTGTGTGCAGCAGCATCCCGGGTGGATCTGGTGCAGACAGTGAGCCCAGAGATGGAGGACGAGCAACCTTCATCTGGGATGCAGTTAGCAAGGACATTCTGCAACGATGTATGTCCTTAAACTCTATCCCACTCTCTCTCTTTCTCTCTCTCTCTCTCTCTCACACACACACACACACACACTTACATTGTACATATCAGAAATCCTTGTGTCAAAATAGTGATTAAGAGAGCTCTTTTTTCAAACATTTCTCCCAAAGAGTGTCCAGGTGACCGAAGACCGATGCTGAAGACTGAACCTTTCTCTGTTTCCATTTTAGTGATGATTGTCTTTTTCATTGCACATTCAGCACCTCTCGATGACAGAGGCCTCTCAGAAGAAAATCATTGTCTCTTGAGCTGATGGATGTTTGCTCTAACCTCTTAGCATGAAAGAGGCTGATAGGTGCTGCAGGAGAAGGTGTCTTCTCACACATGAAGAGTATGAAACCCTAAACAAAATGTTGCTTTTTACTAGAACTTCCCCTGCCCTTCACACTTTGAGCCTTACATAAAGGTGGATGTGTGTCTGCTTCACTGGCACAACCTCAGCAATGCTAAGCTAAATGTTTTAAGTACTGTAGATATGACAATATCTGATGTTACAGCTTTATGCTAGCTATGACTAATGTTTTAATCAGACTACTGGCACTGTTGGGCCTCCATGTTTGTTTTGGAAGTAACCCTCACAGAGCAGCTGATGGAGTTTAAGGTCTAAGGCTGTGTTCACATAAGGAGTTTGGTTTTATTTATGCAGTTTGGTGCAGTTTGTTTATTTGGTTAAATTTTATAAAGCTGGTCTCTCAATGTCAGGATGAAATGACAGATGTGAGACAATCTGAAAAAGAAGTAGGTTCATTTCTAATTGGTTTCTGGTACTTTTCCTCTTGTGTGAGAACAAACAGACCATTGTGACAGTAGAAATGTAATTTAGAGCTACTGCCTGCAGATCGCTGACACTGGCAGCAAAGTAACCTGTGTAGATTGTATAGTTATCTAAGATGTATAGGGTAACATATGTTTGTCAGCATGCAAGAGTGGGAATTATAGCCTCTTAAAAGGTGTGAACAAAAGGTTCTGGGAATGGGTCTACCACAATCCCGAGCCTTATCTGATCTAATCTAAACTTCTGATTTAAATCTCCCTTTCAAGGCAGATCAACTGCATGACTGCAGACTCTATACCGGTCTGTTGTGGTAAAGAGAGAGCTTAGCATGAAACCAAAGCTGGCAATCGGTCTGCTTTCCTACCCTTATTTATGGCCACGAGCTGTGGGTAGTGACCGAAAGAATGAGATTGCAGATAAAGAAATGGGCCTCCTCCCATTTGTCAGAGAGAAGGTGCGGAGCTCAGAGCAGAGCCACTGCTCCTACATATCGAAAAGACCTGCTGAGATGGTTTGGGCGTCTGACTACGATGCCTCTTGGGCAGTTTGGGCATGTCCAACCTGGAGGAGATCCAGGTTGGACACACTGAGGAGATTATGTCTCTAGGCTGGCTTGGGAATGCCTCGGTGGTAGCAGGGGAGATGAAGGTCTGGGCATCTCTGCTTAGACTACTGACACCAAGACCTGGACCCTGATAAAGGGTAGAAAATAGATGGATTCTGTTGTCATGCAGTAACCACTGTGAGCACAGTCTCCCTCCAGCGAGGGAAATCAGAAAATTCATCTTCATTGACACATATTGTTGTGCTTTCAGTTTCACAGAATGAAAAAGGAACACGGGACTCTCAGCAGTTAAAGGCTCTTTTTGAGACAGTGATAGGTCCAATTCTTCATTTATTATGGAGGGCAAATAATAATTGTTAGGCACTGTTTGAAATATGAATCCACTGGGCACATGTTTTAATGACTCCTCTGCACACCAGTGTCCTTACTTTCATCCTGATACCATGAAAATGGGATAAAACAGCTGTTTGGTAGAAAGCAGCTGCAGTTTATGTTTGGTGCTACATTCTCACTGTGAATGTGCAGCACCAAAGACTGGCTTCTTGCATGTGTGTAGTAAGCAGTAGTAAATAAAACTCAGTGTTGTAAGATTTACAGATAAAAGACATAAGATTTGTAAGATGAAATTTGTAAGATTGGCAAACTCTACACTCTTCAACTGCACCAAACATGTTAAGTGTGAACACAACCAAAATAAGTACTTACAATGCTTGACTGACAAGAATTTATGTCCCCTGGTTTTCTGATTATTGAGAATTATGAATCATATTCTTAATGTACCATTTTGTGGCACGTGAATAACAGGAAAAGAAACCATTATTGTGGTTTTGCTTCAGAACTTTCATTTTGGCAAGTTTTTACCTGCCTCTTTCAAGACCATACACACCTGTGAAAGGTTATGTGCTGAAGGCAAAGAAAGTGTTGGAGCAGGCAAAAAGGACGAGGGGCTGGAAATGGGGACACATCGAGGTGGAAAGAGGACGAGGAGGAGGAGTAGGATGAAGGCGATGGAGGAGGAGAGGAGAATGAGTAGATGTTTTTCTGTACCCAGCATTCTTACCTCTTATTGGTGTACCACCTGTGAGGTAATTTGAATGCAAATAAGATTAGAGATAAGCATTAGTATAAAGAGAAGAAGTGAAACAGAGAAAGACAAGAAGGCAGGAGAGCAAACAGATAAGAGGAAGCTAGTCTCACCCTATTTAAGAAAAAAATCATATCTGTAAATATTTCAGATATTATTCAGTGCTGAATAAGTTCAAGTGTTGGCTCAGAGGGAGAAATAAATTGAATGTTTATTTTCAACCAAAACCAATTTCATAAATGACAACTGTGGAAAATGTTTTCTGCGTGAAAACCATTTTCTTCACTACACGTGATTTATTTTCCCCACGAGATCTGGAAAGCACAAACGGTTTCAGCATTGTATCTTCACCCAGCTCCAACTGCCAGTCTGTCATTTGTGCATCTGCTTATTTACTGTAACATGGTGCTTATTTGAATTGCACACCTGGCTATTTGCACCACAGGGCTGGCTTCCTGTTGTGATCATAAAGCCACTCATCATAAAACCCCCACACCTGCTTTTTCCCCTGAAAGCACCAGACTATCAAACACTTGACCCTCATTCACCAACAACAGGCCTGCTTTGAGGCACTTTTTCATGTTCCGCTGCAGAACACGATCTGCCTGCTCTCCTTCTGATGCAATGCACAGAAACCTTCACATGCTTCCTGAAATATACTGTTATGTTGCTGCCTCAGTGGCTGAGAACTGTACTAGCTCCATAATTAGCACACTATATTAGCATACTATAGATGTATTTTTATAACACTTGTCACTTTAATTGGGTCATCTAAATGCTCACCAGTGTTTTCGCTGTGCACTGCTCAGGGCTGAACAAGCTGATGTTCTGAGATTTATTTCTCCCAGAATGGACATCTGAATGATTTATTGCTGTTATTTTCTATTCTATTTCTATTTTAAATGTTACATTTAAGCCAAGCATAATGACAAGTTTTTCCTCTTAGTCACAGAAAACATTTAAAGATTAAGATTAAGATTGCCTTCTTTTATATTGAAAACTCACCAATTAAAATTAGCCACTACAGGTGAAAATATGATTGATTTTGTTTTTTTGTTTTTTTTTATAATGTTCCTTTAATTTTTTGGCAATTTTACTTCCCTCACATGTCTTCTATTAGACTAGTGTATTAGTGTACTGGTTCGAACCCCAGCCGGGGCCTTTCTGTGTCGATTTTGCATGTTTTCCCTGTACCTGCATGGATTTCCTCCGTGTGATCTGTCTTCCTTCCACAGTACAAAGATGTGCTTGTTAGGTTAATTGGTGACTCTAAATTAAGTGTCCATAGATGAGAGGTAGATAACGTGCTTAAAGTGTATAGAATAAAGTATGAATGTATGCATAAATGTGGCTTGTAGTCTTACATGATTTGGGGGTCAGTAAGACCGGAAAAGCAAGTCCATTTCCATTAAAGTTCCTTTTCTCAAAGTGCATTTTTCCTTATAGAGAGCCACCAATCTATACTTTTTTATTTCTGTCTGTTTTCTGAAAGTTTTATAGAGGGTTAATATTGTTCAGTGGCTGATTCATGGAACATTTTGTTCCTAAAATCATGGCATTTTTTTCTTGCTTTTTTTCTAATATTTGAAATGATAAAGATAGAGTTCCAAAACCCCCAAAGCAGAAACAACTGACTCTAATGTGGAAGCAAAACGAAACAAGAATTTTGAATCTGGTTTTATCCAGTGTTTCAGTTTCTGTCCTGTAAAAGTGGTATATATTTAGATACAAAGTTCATAATCAAGTTTCCATTAAAAAATGTTTGTAAAAGTTTGTATTATAAAATTTCAATGTGAATTTTTCTTTATAGTCTGATCCAAAAATGTTTGCTCACCAAACTTTTGTATTCTGAAGGTTTTTACAGAAGGTTGTTTTAATATTCAGAGGCTGATGTACAGAAGATTTTACTCCTAAAACAAGATGAATTTATGAAGTGATAAAGAGAGATTTCTAAAAATCTTCTCTGTAAAAACCTTTGGCTCAAGAATTTTCAACCAGGCTTTATGCAATGTTCAAATTTCTGTCCTGTAAAGGTGCCAAATTGGTGCATATTTAGATAGATAATGCCTAATCTGAATATTTAAACAAAGTTTTCCAAAAACGTGTATTTTTATAATACATATATTCTTAATGTAAGTAATCCACTGTGCAGGTTTCATCATGAAATCTATTAGTTAACATTTTTATCCTATTCTCCTTTAATGTCTCCCCTTAAGCTTACATTAACTATTACATTAATTCGATACCTTATATAACATATACTATACATTTAGTAATTATCACAAACTGATGTTGTAGATAAACTTGTCTCTGTCCAATATTATTTGACAAAGCCTTATGACTAACAGATCTGCACTTTTAATGAGTGCTTAAGCCATTTTCAGAGGTTTTAAAGTGAAGGTCCAATTAATAATTTCATGCTCAAAGTTCAGTTGGTGATGACTAATTATTCTACTTCCTGGCTGTACTACAAGCCTGAAGAGTTGAGAAATGGTTTGAGCTATTTTGGTATCCCCAGGTTGTATAAAAGTCCTATTTATCTCAGTCGAGATGGAGCCTTTCTATGTTAAGAGGCGCATAAAACTCTCCTGGTGAAGTACAAAAGATGTGTTGCTTTCACTGACTGTATGTAAAAGATGGATGATGGTTCCAGATCTGAAAAGTGAAGCCTTAAACTTGTGTTCTTTCTAATAACCAGAAGTGCGCAACTCTTCTGATTTCAAAAAGAAAATGACCCTACTGCTCATTAGATCTATAACCTCAGTAAACACTTTCCTGAGGAGCTTCATTTCTTATTTAATACAACATGATGATTTTGTAAATTATAGTCCCAATAAGATAGATACTAAAGCAGGGTATGCTTTAGGTAGCTATGTTGTGATTGACACGTTGCTATCTCAGAACTGATGCAACCCTTGGTTGTGTTCAGTTTCATAAAACCAAGACAGTGGGTGCCAAAATGCCAGTGTCCATCTTTTATATACAGTCTATGGTCATAGGTATAATAGTATTTAGAGCTGTCCACTAAACAAGTTTAAGACATAAAGTTAAAATAATTAAGGTATAAACCTATAGGGATCCTAATACTTATACAACTAATATTTATTCCATGTGATTTTTATGTTAAGCACCACAGTGCTCTTTAAAAGAAAAATATGAAGCCCATTATGTTGTTGGTGAATTTGCACATACAAATCAGTAATCTCTTAAAACCATCTTTGCTCGAGTCTAAATAATACTGATAACATGAAAGATTCTGGCCTGCAGAGAGCACGTGAAGCAAACAGCTGCCAAGAGTTCCTCTTTTAATTGACATAATTAACTTTAATTAGCTGCAGTTGAGCAAATTGTTATTGTATGTGAAAAAAAATTTGGGTCAACAACTACATGAACCTCATCTTCACCTCCTACAGCTTGTTAAGACGTTGTTAAAGAGAGTTCAGTTATAATTAAAATTACAGCTTGTTGTTATTCAAACATGACACTCAAATTTCTATTTACATAATATTAATTGTTCAGCCCTGCTGCTGTTCATTCTAACAGCACAGTGATTCTCCTTTGCTTCTGTGATTTATCGGTGTAAGTAAAAGTGACCATTTGGGCATATCAGGTCATATGCAACAAACGGAAGAGAGAGGGATGGTTAATATGCAGATACCACAGATCTGGATAATAAACCAAGCCACTCTGACAGGAAAACAAAGTGTCAGATATAGGAGATGAGAGAGAGCAGAAGAGGAGCCCTGGAAGCTGTGTGGCCCCTGGGAGCTGATAAAGGAGACATCAGCAGCTTCCAGAGGGCGGGGCTGGGCATTACCGAGACCTGCCATGACTTCCCCTTCACAGCTGCCTGACAGCTGGATGAATCCCCCTTCAGCAGGAAGTCGGGGTGTCATGACAGATTCAGGGCTTCATTGTGAAAAATAATAGGATTTTATTATATTTTCACAATGTCTGGATTAGAAGGACTGTTTTGTTTCTGAAGTAGAGTCCACCAAGAGCAGATGCAGCTTGATCTTCATATATCAGTTGAGAACATCATCAACATTGCAGAGTTCCTGTATGAAACTGTTGGTGTGTGGTGTAAAAACCTCCAGTTAAATCCAACTTTGGCTCAGTTTTCCTTTCAAGCGGAATGAAAAAAAAAATCATATCAGCTGACTGGCTGTTAAAGACATTCATTTTATATATCAGTTTTCTTGCAATGGGGAGAAGCGTTTTATCTATCCAGTGGAAATGGTTGTATGATGTCTTCTGTGGCTCCAATGCTGGGCTCAGACTACACAATACTTTCATCTGTTAGGGTGGTCACTGAGTCAGATTAGGCGATTACAGAGTCATAAAATCTAGAGTCAAAACAGACAATATGTTGCTCCCTAAGCTGACTGGACAATGGATACCAAAGTGATTTGTGTTATGCTCGCTGACTACTCCATTTCACAGCTCCATCTAGCTACACCAGGAACATCCTTACTCTTTCGCTTTCCCATGTTTATAGTTGCACATAGCTGAGTGGCAGAAAAAAACCTAGTACCTGGTGGAGCAATCTGTGCTCCATTGTTCAGCCTCACAGAAATGAGGGAACCATAGTGGAAGACTCAAACAATAATTTTAACATGCTTGTCTTTCCTGTCCCAGATGGGATAAAACAATTGACTCTTGAGGTATTCTGATTGGACCATAAGCGGCTGATATGGTGAAGTCTGAACCCGGCATCAGGGAGTAATATCTCACCAAATAACTGTGATGATGTCATATTAACCTATAGACACCAAAGAGAAAACCAATGAAGTTTAAAATGTATTATTCTCATCCTACCCAGTGTTTTTGGTCACAGAAGAAGGTAACCAAAGCTTTCAGCTGGTTGTTGTACTTTAACAGTGTGTTCACAACAAACGTGAAGCAGATGTTTCACCTCCTATTAGTTGCATGGTTACAGTTGCTAGAGTGTTTTTGAGGAGGACAAGCTGGAATCAAGTTACAGTACCATACTTTCAGAACATACCAGGAGGTCACT